>PVLC010003344.1:0-49455 GCA_004027655.1 Graphiurus murinus | reverse complement strand
CATGGCTTTCATCAACATATATTTTTAAAAATTCTGAATTTAATGCTGGCTTAGATTTTTAAATTAAATTATGTTATTATGTTATGTTATTTATTTATTTATTTATTTATTTATTTATTTTATGTTTGCAGTACTGGGATTGAACTCAGAGGCATTCAACCTCCGAGCTACACTCCAAGCCCTATTGTTTATTTATTTATTTATTTTTTTGAAATAGGGTCTCACTAAGTTGCAGAGGGCCTCACGAAGTAGCTGAGCCTGGCTATGAGCCTGTGATCTTCCTCTCTCAGTACTGGGATTACAAGTGTGAGCTACCACACCTGGCTTGTCTTTTAATTATTTAATTATAAAAATATTTTTTTCTTTTTAAAACCATGATATCACTTTTTTTTTTAAAGTCTTGGACATTTGTTTTGTAGAATGTATCAACATTTGCATTTACTTGATTGCTTCTTCATGATTAAAATAATGTTAAAAATATACTGTCAGAAATACAAGCATTTCATTTCTGCAGTGTACTCTTATTGGTGCTTCCCATTGACTATGTATCTATATGAAATTATCATCGCTAATCTTAATATCATGCACAGGGAAGGCAAGGGAGGAGGATGGGGTTGGGGGAAACTCACCAAGTTCTATGTGCAATGTGTGTCCCTATCACTCTGAACTTCATTACGATGTGAGATTACACAGAGATAATTTAAAAGTTATTACTTTTTTAAAATTGTGGTTAAGGTGCCGGGAATATTCCTGCAATCTCAGTTCTTGGGAGGCTGAGCAGGAGAATCACAGGTGAGAGGCCAGTCTTAGCAACTTAGTGAGATTCTGTTTCAGAATAAGAAAATAAAATGAGGCTGGGGTTGTGGCTCAGAGATAGAATGTCTCTGGGTTCAATTCCCAGTAACTAACACACACACACACACACACACACACACACACACACACACACACACACTCTGGTTAAGAACATGTCACATAAAATTTATCGTATCAAATTTTTAAATCTATAGATCTATAGTACAGTAATGTTACCTATAATGTTATAAGATCTCTAGAACTTACTCCTCTTGCATACTGAAATGTTATAGCCATTAAATAGCAATTCCTCACTTCTCCCTTTTTGTAGCTTCTAGCAACCACTATTCTCTGCTTCAAGAGCATGTGATTTCCAGTTTTATCAGTGTCTCTTGTTAAAGAGATTATCCTTTCCCCATTGTATATTCTTGACACCTTTGTGAAAGATTATTTTACCATAAATGTGTGGGTTTGTTCTGTTTCTGGACTCAATTTTGTTCAACTGGTATATACATACATGTTATATACATGATACATGCTATTGCCATATTGCTTTAATTACTAGAGCTTTATAACATATTTTGAAGTTGGAAAATGTGATGACCTAGTTTTGTTCTTCTATTTCAAAATATCTCTTAGATATTTTAAATTCTTTATGCTTACATATAAATTTCAAGATTTTTTTTCTACTTCTATAAAATGATAATGGAATTTTGATAGGGGTTGTATTGAATCCATAGATTACTTTGTGCATGGCCATTTTAACAATATTGTATCCTCAAAGCCATGAACATAGGCTATATTCCATTTATCTTTGTTTTCTTTAGTTATTTAAAAACATTTTGTCAATTTTAGTGTATAAGTTCTTCAATGTCTTGATAAATTTTATTTCTAAGCATTTTATCCTTATACTATTATAAATGAGATTTTTTAAATTTTCAGATAGTTCATTGTTAGTGTGTGGAGACAACTGACCTTTATATGTTTACTTTGTGTCTTGCAATTTTATTTATTCTAGTAGGGTTCTGTTCTTTGGTAGGCCGTTTGGGGTTTTCTATTTATGAGATCATGTTATTTGAAACACAGAGATGATTTTACTTCTTCCATTTCAATGTGGATACCTTTTATTTCTTTTTTCTTATTTTACTCTTATGAGTATGTCTTCTGGTAGAAGGTTGATTAGAAATGGTGGGAATGAGGATTTTTCTCTTTTTTCCTGATTTTAGGGAGAAAGTACTCAGATTTTCACCAGGCAGAGTTTTGAAAGCTGTGCGCATTTTGTATGTGGCCTTTAGTATGTTGAGGTAGTTACATTCTATTACAAACTCTTATTAAGAGTCTTTACCATAGCCAGGTGTGTTGACACTTATAATCCCAATACTCCAGTATTTGGGAGACTAATACAGAAATATTACAAGTTCAAGGCTAGCCTCAGCAAAATAGCGAGACCCTGGGCAATTTAGCAAAACTCTCTTTCAAAAAATAAAAATAAAAATCACTGGGGATATGGTTCAGAGGCAGAAAGCCCCTGGGTTCAATCTTCAGTATAAAAAAAAAAAAAAAAAAAAAAAAGGAGAGTATTTTCATGAAAAGATGATGATTTTTGACAAATGCTTTTCCTGCATCTACTGGAAGAAAGAATTTTACACTTTGATCTGCTAATGTGTCACATTAATTGGTTTTTACCCTGCCCTGTGTTCTACAATGTGGTAAATCATGTTATCACATTAATTGTTTTTTTGTATGTTGGGCTATCTTCGTATTCCAAGGATAAATTTCATTTAGTCATGGTTGGTTATCTTTTAGTGTATTGTTAGATTAGCTGGCTAGTGTTTTGTTAAGAATTTTTATATTTATATTTGTCAGGCTTATTGGACTATAATTCCTTTTCTTGCAGTGGATGTGTCTGATTTTGGTATCAGGGTAAAGTTGTCCTCACAGAATGAGTCTGGAAGTGGTCTTTCCTCTTCATTATTTTTGTAAGAGTTTAAGATGGGTTGACATTAATTCTTCTTAAATGTTTGGTAGTATTCACCAGTCTAGTTGTGTGTTTCTGAGATTTTCTTTGAAGGCAGGTATTTGATTACTGATTTAGAATCATTACTAGTAGGTATAAGTCTGTTTGGATTTTCCATTTCTTGATTGTTTGGTCCTGGTAGGTTGTATATGTTTACAAATTTACTCATTTTTTCTATGTATCAAATTTGTTGCTATGTAGTTGCTCATAGTATTTTATTAAGATTGTTTTTCCATCTCTGGTCAGTTGTAATGTTTCGTCTTTAATTTCTGATTTTATTTGAGTCTTCTTTTAGTCTTAATAGATAATGGTTTGGTAGTTTTGTTAATATTTAAAAGAAACTCAGTTTTATTGATATTTTTGTGTTTTCCTTTTGTTTTTTATTTTGTTTTATTTTTTAATTAAGTCTTTATTATTTCCTTTTTCTATTAATGTTAAACTTAGTATGTTCATTTTTATTTCAGTTCCATATTTTCCTGTGGTAGACTTTGAGAATTTTCTTCATTTTTAGTGTAGACATCGATTGCAGATACCTCTTAATACTGGTATACTGCATATCATAAATTTGGGTATATTATTCTGCTTTCATTTATTTCAAGATATATTCTAATTTCCTCTTTGGCTACTGATCATTAAATACTTTTTCTTTAAATTCCATATATTTGTGAGTTTTCCACTTTTCATTCTGGTATTGTCATATCTAGTTTCATTCTCTGTGGTTGGAAGAGATGCCTGGTATGATTTTTCTATTAAAAGACTTATTTTGTGTTCCAACATTTGATATAACCTGGAGTGTCTTCTGTGTAAATTGAGAGAAAATGTATATTCTTTTGCTGTTATTGGTATATTCTGTAAAAGTCTATTAGGTTCATTTGGCATACAATGTTGTTCGAGCCCTGTTTCCCTGTTGATCATTAGTCTGGATGTTCTACCCACTTTTGAAAGTAGGCTATTATCTTCTACCATTATTGTATTGTTTATTTCTCCCTTCAGGTCTGCCAATATTTGCTTTATATTTTAGGTGGCTCTAATATGTGCAGGTATATTTTTAATTATTACATCAATTATATTTTCCAATAAAAATATGACTATGCCTATTCCATTTGGTTACTGATGCATGAAATACATACTTACATTGTTTTACTTTCAGCCTATGTAGCAATTAAATCTAAACTGAATCTCCTGTAGACAAAATATAGCTCAATCATTTTTCTTTCATTCATTCAGCTATTCTATGCCTTTTGATTGAGGACATTAACTCATTTGCATTTAATGTAACTACCCATAGGTATGAATTATTATTAATATTTTATCTATGTCTTTTAGTTAGGTTTTTTGTTACTCTTTCCCCCTCTCTTGCTGTCTGCCTTTGTATTTTATCGATTTTTTCCATTATATGATTTGGTTCCTTTATCACTTTCTTTTATGTATTTTCCATAGGTATTCACTTTTTGCTTACCATGCAGTTTTTATAAAACATCTAATAGTCAATAAGTATGAACCAGTATTTTAAGCGGATAACAATTTAATTTCAATTCCCTTAAAACTCTACTCTCTTGGACTAGGTCAGTGTTAGAGGGGTTGATTACAATACAAAAGGCCATGGATTAGATCCCCTGTACCACAAAAACAAAGAAAAACACACTCTACTTTTTTATTTCCCCCATCCTTTTTGTTATGTTACCTCAAATACACATACTTATGTTGCACATTCATGAAAACATATTTATACTCATTTTTATACATTTCTCTTAACTTCTGCATCATGATAAAAAAATGATATACATAC
This sequence comes from Graphiurus murinus, assembly GCA_004027655.1. Classification (NCBI taxonomy): domain Eukaryota; kingdom Metazoa; phylum Chordata; class Mammalia; order Rodentia; family Gliridae; genus Graphiurus; species Graphiurus murinus. The sequence continues at coordinate 44,854 of PVLC010003344.1, read as the reverse complement.
TTCCATTATAGTATTGAAACATTCTCTGTCTCTCTATATTTTCACCAATGTGCTTTATGCTTTCATATGCTTTTGTGTTGCTGTCTACTCTTTTCATATCAACTTAAAGAACTTTCATTTATTATTAGGCAAGTATACTGGTGATGAATTTCATCATCATTTGCTTATTTGGAAGAGTTTTTATTTCTCCTTCATTTTTGAAGGACAGAATGTTGAATATTGTATTTTTGGTTGACTTTTTTTTTTCAATTAGCAGATTAAATGTCTTCTTTTGCCCTTCTGTCCTGTAAGGTTTCTGTGGATAAATATGCTAACAGTTTTATGGGGGCTCCCTTGTATATGATTAGTTGCTTTTCTCTTGCTACTTTCAAAATTATCCATCTTTCATTTTTGACATTTTGATTATAATATGTGTCAGTGTGGATGTCTTCAGTATTCTTAGCTAAAGTTCACTGGCCTACTTGAACCTGGATGCCCATTTTCTGTCCCAGATTTGGGAAAATTTCAGCAATTATTTCTTCAAATAAGTTTTCTTTCCCTTCTCTCCTTTTTTTTTTTTTTAATCCTTATGAAACTCTCATTATTCATTCACTGAACATGATGACCTTGTTGGGAACCTTCTCAGGCAACAGCTCTGAAGTCACCTCCCACACAGGCAAGTTTCCAAGGACCAAAAGGGACTGGTAACAGCTGCAACTCCCTTAGTTCTCAGTACTGTTTACCCTTTTCCTCCCTAAAGTAACTCATGACTGTCTTTCTTTAAGCTTAATCCATGTCCTCCTTGTCATTTAACCATTTTTAGAAATGCTTTGTTTAAACCCCAGTAAAAAGGGATGATGGTTGGAGAAAAGGCAGCTTTTTATGCCTTCTCCCCAGCTGCCTCATTTCTCTAATAATAATAATATTAATAATAATAATAATAATAATAATAATAATAATAAAAATTTTGACTCTGAGTCATTTCATGGCTGGAGACTTCTAACAGCAGTAGCTTTGTGTGGCAGCTATCCAGCACAAGTGCCACCCAACATGGGTGGGAAACCTGAGGATTTCATTATTGGTGGGGAGTGGCTTACATCCCTTCAGTTGCAAAGGTCGTGACCAGTGTGGAAGGGGAATCTCAACAGTTAATAAGAATGGGGAATAAATTGTCTTATATACCACAATATTTTACTCTGTTTCTGTGCTTTATTAAACAGGAGGTAACTAATGTCAGTCAGTAGACTGTAAAAGATAATGTATGCATACCAAATTATTCATGATCCAAATAATTTGCAGTAAATTTTAAGAAAATGTTTCCTTAATTTTAAATTTTTAAAGAGCCCTCACTAACGCTTTACTGACTCCTGCTTAATACAATTTTGACATTTAAAGTATAGCGAGGGATGTAAATCCCACCTTTAAAAAATTAAATCATGCTATCCATTGAAAACTCATCCCTGGGGGGCATATTAAGTAAGTAAAAGGCAAAAACCTTAGAATATGAGTTAAAAAAAAAACCCAGTTTTTGGTATCCAATTTGGTCCTAATGTAAATTTAAAAATATAGGCTTATCCTAAAAAATAAAAATATCTAAATTTGGGGGGGATTCTTATCAACTAAAGATAATATATTTGAATCTACTAAGTGAGTGGTGGCGCACGCTTGTAATCCCAGTACTTGGGAGGCTGAGACAAGAGGATCTGGGTTTGGGGTCAACCTCAGGTAGTTAGTGAGGCCCTCCACATTTTCATGAGACCCTGTTTCAAAATAAAGAATAAAAAATAGGGCTCAGGGTTCAAACCACAGTAACACACACACACACAAACACACACACACACACACAAATAATAATAATAATAATTTAAGATTGCCTTCTTTTGGACATTAAACATAAATTACTAAGTTAATGTTTTAATTAAAATGTGATTATATATATAAAAGGCTAGAAATATTTTAGGCTATTGTTTAAAAAACAACTATTAAAAACATACTGTATCTAATCTAAAAAGATAATTCATCTAAATTGAAGGTTTTTATATAAAATTATTCTAAATGTAAAATAATCGAGTAAATAAAATATGTATTTGTATAAAAAGCATTTTAATAAAACAGCTAAGGAAAGAGGAAAATGCCTTTAGGTGAAAAGGTATTTCATATGGCATGATTTTGTTCTAATTGCCTGAGTTATCCCATAAAAAAAAAGAAAAGATAAAACAAAAATCAGAAGGTTAAGCAAGATATAGAGGGTTTGAGTAAGTTACAAACGATTTGTAAAAGATAAGACTTAATAAAGTTGGTTGGTTAAAACTAAAATGAATTATTTAAAGGGTTTTCCAAAAGTCACATTTAATGTACTCATTCTGTTTAAAATAATTTGGCTTTCTTAAAATATAAATCTTAATCTTTGTAAACTTTTACTAAAAAATACTAGCTTAAAACAAAGATCTTTTTTTCACATTTTATTAAGGCAATTTCCTATGTTTTCTTAAAACAACAGGGTTACTTTTTTGCTCTAGATAACATTTTATGGGGAACTGGCTTAAATAGAGATTTTACATCTTTACCAAGATAATCTCTTGGTTAGACCTTAGAAGGGTCAGAATTTGAATGTTTAAGTTTTACAGTCTGTTAAAATGTTACAGGGTAAAAATCCTAAAGTTATTTAACAGCACCTCAGTCATTGTCTATCTGCTGGGTGAACATTCAAACAAAAATCACAAATAGAAAATACAAGAGATTTTTTCATGTTTCAGCTTAATGACTGTGTTGTTTCTCAGCTCCCTTTTACACAAGGGAGGGGATAAAAGTGAGCAGAGATCTGCAGGTAAAATTTCAGTATGTTCCCACTGACCCCATCTACTAATGTCTAGCCACCTATCTAATAAAAATAAGTAAACAATTACTATTTTGAGTTAATATCTATTTGATACCCCATATGTCTGACTATAGATGTGTATACATTTGAAGACTAAATATGCTGTGCATATGAGGTTTATCTAAATGTTTCATAAAAGCACATAAAACTAGATATATGTAATTTATATACATACTAGACAACCAGTCAGTGGCCTCTTTATATAGTATTCGTATCTAATGCTTAGTACTGTTAAAAAATCCATCATTTAAGACTCAATTTACATCTGTTTTCTTTGATTAAATAAAAGTCTTATTACTGTATAAGAGAGATACAACCATCTATCATTAACAATTATAATCAGCTTGTTTCTGATTATTAATACTGTCCTCTAATCTTATAAAATATCTAGAGCTATTATTTAGTTTTTTGTCAATACTATTAACCTACATAAAGCTGTAATTATAATTATCTTACTAAACAGTAAATTATAAATTTCACTCCAATAATAAAAGTTTTTAAAATAAATACAACTATAATGTTAATTACTTCTTTATAAGTTAAACATATTTATATTTTCTAAGTACCTTCTAAAATACAAAACTTAAAAATAGTTTACCAAATTGATAACTTCTAAACAAAAATTTTTAATAGTAGTGTCTTTTAAAAGATTTGTATTTATAGTGCCGGGTGTGGTGGCGCACGCTTACAATCCCAGCATTCGGGAAGCTGAGACCGGAGAATCCGGGTTCGCGGCCAGCCTCAGCTACCTAGTGAGGCACTCCGCAACTTAGTGAGACTCGGTTTCAAAATAAAGAATAAAAAATAGGGCTGGGAGTATAGCTCGGAGGTAGAATGCCCCTGAGTTCAATCCCCAGTCCGCAAAAAAAATAAAAATAAAAATAAAACAAAAGATTTGTATTTATATATAACTAATTATATTGTGATCATATTTTAAACAAAAATTACTAAAAGTGTCCAAACATTTGGCATTCTAAATCATGCCACTTTAATTTGAAATTGGGTATTAATAATAAATATATTAAAACAGTAAAATTTAAGTAAAAATGTTTTATTCTTTATTTTGAAACCGAGTCTCACTAAGTTGCAGAGTGCCTCACTAGGTAGCTGAGGCTGGCCGCGAACCCGGATCCTCTGGTCTCAGCCTCCCGAATGCTGGGATTACAAGCGTGCGCCACCACGCCCGGCTCAGTAAAAATGTTTTATATCATCAAATATTATCAAAGCTATTATACAAACTAGAATTATTTTTGTCCCTAATAGTTTTATTTTGTATTTTTTCTCGTATATTTTTACCATTGTTGTCTACTAACATTACAAATATCCAACTTCTAATATAATAATATAATTATGCTTTAATAGCCATTATGTAAAAAACAATGTTATGAATCCCAATTCAAAATTGTCTTCTAAAATAAGAAAGGGGGATTATGAAGTTATGCTTCTTCTATGGATTCTTTTTAATTAGCCCTTATTACTCTTACTTGTTTTACAAGTTAGTGATGATTCTCTTACAGCATCTCAGAGGCATGTAATGGAATCTCATTCACCAACTCAACCTGTTCCTCTGGTGTTCTGAAAGGATCCCTTCAATGGGAATGGAAAGGTCCCTCTCCATTTATGACTCTTGGCAGAGGATATGCTTGTGTAAAAAATAAAGATGTTTGTGTTTGGATTCCGAGTAGAAATGTCAGACCATATCAAACAGGAAACTAAGGAGACAACCGAAGGAATCAAAAGACTAATATTAACCTCCTAAGGGGTGGCAGTCACTGGAGCAGTGATGCCAAGGACAACTTCAGCTCACCCAGTCACTTGGGGGGAGATTAAGGTCACCACCCAGAGGGCTAAATCAGAATTGGATAGATCAGGACAAGCAAGAACCACTTCTTAGCACAGGAGATAGTTCTCAATATGGGTATAACTTTATAAGAAAAGCCAAATGGTTTTCTTTGTGTGTTTTAGAGCATATAAGAGTCCATCCTTGAAAGCTGACTATAACAGGCAAAGAAATTATTGATTGGGAACCCCACAGGGAGCTTTTAAATGGTTTTAACTGAGCTGTGGGTCCAGGTTTAGAGTTTAAAGATAGCTCAGTCTCCACAGTGTTTATTATTAAATCAAAAGGAAATGGTGTAATCAGATGGGTCCAAGAAAGATTATCTCCACTTATGTTGAGAATGGGTTTGGGCCCATTACAAAACTCCATCTGAAAAACTGGAATAGTTAAGGAATCTTTGAGAGTTTGGAGGACAAATTATGAATTAAATACTACATCTACAACTGCTGATATTTCTACTGTACAGATAAATCACATACAAGATATTTAATATCTTCAGGCTTGTGTGCTAAAACCTTATGCATTTCTGATAAGAAATATTAAAGTATAGTGGAATGAGGTAGAAATTTTATGTGATATATTTTGTCCAGGTTGGATTCTAGAGCAATACATTAATTATACCACTTGGGATAATGTTACTGGTGTTATGATTTTAAAAAGACCTGCTGCAATGTGGATACCAGTTACACCTGAAGAGATCTGGCAGGAGAAGCTCTCAGTAATCTTCATGTAAGAGCTATTAACACACTTGAAGAAAAGAAGGAAGAAGCTTATCATGTGGCTGATTGCTGGGATTGTCATTTTTTGCTGGCATTTGTATCCACATTTACCAATGCTGTTGCTTTATATCAAACAAAAAATACTAAGTATTTATAAAAAATTTTAAAAGAATTACTGAGACTTGAAAACTCAAGTTCATATAGATCAAGAGATTGTGAGAAAATTCAGCAACTCAAAGACTCTGTGATTTGGATTGGAGAACAATTGCAAAACTTAAGATGGTCACATCATTTGCAATGACATTATACTACTACTAAATATTGCATAACAAAAGTACCTTATAAGTATAATGATACAAAATGTCTCATGTTAAAATAATTTACTAAGATTATATCCTTTTCATAATGCTTCATTAGATGTACTAAAATTATGGTCTTGAGTTCTGGCCATAACAATGCCAAAACTCCAACTTTTATCTGGGAAACCTTGGCTTGGCTATATTGGTTGTAATACTGTTTTTTTGTTCTCTGTACAGACCTCAGAATTGGAAGTAAACAGTTGATGTTTCACAAACCAGAAGTTCTACAGGACTTTTCTCCAAAACTATAGGGAGAAAATGTTTGGAGCCTTCCTGGGTGACAGTGCTGAGGTCCCATTGGACAGGTTTGGTGAAACTTGCTCCCAGGCAGGGAAGGTTCCAAGGACCAAAAATAGCTAATAAAGAACTGCAACTCCCTTAGTTCTTAGCACTGTTAGCACTGTTTACCCACTTGTGATTGCCTCTCCCTTCATCTTACCCTGTGACTGCCTCTCCCTTAAGCTTAACCCATGACCTCCATGACATTGAAACATTTTTGGAAATGCTTTGTTTAAACCCTCAATAAAAAGGACTGGTTGAGGGACAGGCAGATACTTCTTCTGCCTTATCCCCAGCCACCTCATTTCTCTAAGAATAACAATTTTGACTCGGAGTCATTTCATGCATGGAGACCTCTAACAGAAGCAGCTTTCTGTACCAGTTATCTGGCACATGGCATGTTTTAAGTCACTTGGGCTTACTTCACTCTTTTTCATTCTTAATGGATTCAATAGTCCCCTTTATCCATAGTTTTGCTTCCATGGTTTCATATCTTTAATTAGCAGCAGTCCAAAAATATTAAATGCAAAATTCTAGAAGTAAACAATTCATAAGCTTTAAATTGTAGAGTAAGTTTTATGATGAAATCTCCCTGTCCCACTCTATCCCATTTAGCATATGAATCATCATTTTACCATAGTATTCATGATGCTTATGTTATCAGTCCACTTATCACATAGGTAGCCATCTTAGTTATCAGATTGACTTTCAAGGTATTTCAATGATTGTGTTCAAATTACCTTTATTTTGCTTAATAATGATCCATATACACAACAGTAATGATGCTGGAGATTCTGATATGCCAAATGAAGCTATAAAGTGCTTCCTATAATTAAAAAATAATAACTCTCAATAAACAAAGAGAAAACAAAAGAAAAGAAGAAAGGTTGCTAAGATGTATGATAAGAACAAATTTATACATGAAATTGTAAGGATAGAAAAAGAAATTTACTATTTTCAGTTTCAAGCATTCAACAGGGACCTTAGAATTTATTTCCCACAGATAAGGATGGGGGACTATTATTACTTCAGATAATCTATTTTAGAGTTATTATTTCAAATAATCTATTTTAGAGTTATCTAATGTTTTCATCTGTTTGATCATGTCTGCTATTGAACTTCTGTGGTGACTATTTCATTCAGGTATTGTATTCTTCAGTTCCAAGATTTTTATTTTATCCTTTCAAATATTCTATTCTCTTTTGAAACTCATGTTTTGTTCTTGTGTTTTTCTCCTATTTGTTGAACATTTTCATGAAGGTTTTTTAAGTTCCGTGAAGTAATTCGTTAATCTGCAATTCATTAGGGTAGGCATTTGGAGAGTAATTCTAATTATTTGATTGGGGCATATTTTCCAGTTTTTACTTTTTTCTGTTCCAATGTACACCTTTGAAAAAAGAGTCACCTCTCCAAGTTTTTAAAGAACTGAGTTTCTGGATTTGAATAAGGAAAAATCTCCACCTTCTAGCTGGACTAGAGATCTGCAAGGACATTAAAACTATCATGTAGATATGTCTTTTCTGAACTTGTGAGTGTTAAGTTACCAATTTGAAGGATTTATTGTCTTATTTCCTTTCCATATATTTGTAATTTCTGGTTCCTCTAGTGTCTGAAGTACTGCATGATTTCTGGAGCTTCTACAAGCTATAGAACTTTTGTTGTTGTTGTTCTAGCAGCCCCATCTTCTTAAGTGCATGTGGTGTTGTCAGAGCTCTGAAACAGATAATCTCAATCTCTTGCACAGCTCCCCCAAAACCACAATGTTGAATGCACAAGCCAACTCTTTCCTTTCTCATAAAAAAAAGTTGGGAGTTGGGAGTTTTCTCTTGCTCATTCTGCACGAGGAAACCAGTGAGGGGAGGCAATATAGTGAGTCAGTGTTTGCTATTCCAAGTTGTCAGTTTTGTTCACAGCAGCACCCAAATTGTGACTCTTTCTTGTCAGTTCTAAGGCAGCCTCCTCAAGTCTGATGTTTTTCCTTTCTGTTTTCAGTCTTCACTTTCCCTCTCCAAAGAGTAGGTGAGAGCTGGGAGTTTTTTCCCAATTGCTCTATGCTGAGTTTAGTGCAGGTATTGTAACAAGTGAGCACTATTGAATTTCCCCATTGGCCTTCAAGAGGCTGGTTCCATACTCGCCTGGGGTCCAGCAGTCTATTAACTTGTTCCTGGTTTTCTCACAAAGGGAACTGGTCCAAATATTATGTTGAGTTGGTGTCTGGGCCTCCCCATTCTAATATCTTTCTTGCATCACCTAATTTTTAATTCTACATTGAATCTCACTAGAAGGTACATAATATTAAGTTTTCTTGTTGAATTATTCCACCATTGATAATGATCACTTGGTTAAAATAGAAACTGCAAGATTTCTCATTATAAAATATCATTTTTCTTTTCTGTTAATAATAAATAATCTCTGGAATGAAACTAAGACTACAGATATACTTTTCCCCCCATGATTTTTATTCTAATAGTTTTAACAATTATTGATTCTTGCCTGAATAAGCTATTTCATTGGTGTTTAAAAATGGTGATTGTAGCCAGGTGTTGGCGCATGCTTGTAATCCCAGTATTTGGGAGGCTGAGACTGGAGGATCCAGGTTCACAGCCATCCTCAACTGCTTAGTGAGGCCCTCTGCAACTTAGTGAGACCCAGTTTCAAAATAAAGAATAAAAAACAGGGCTGGGGCTGTAGCTCGGAGGTAGAATGCCCCAAAGTTCCATTCCCAGCACCACACACACACAAAAAAAAAATGGTGATTGTATAATTGAATCATTCTCTATGCATTTATTAACTGCATAAATTGCTTCTCTAAAATAGAACTCCCCCCTTTTTTTGTACATTATGTCTATGATCCTTTTTTATGTTCCATTTAGTTATCAATATCCCTTTTAAGCTGATTTCTGTGCCAGTACAATTCTGTCAATCTTTGAGTGTTCCCTCCCTGTTACAAGTTGTACCAGAATCAATTTGTACTTTCTCAATGTATGTGGCTTGGAATCAGTTTTTTCTTCAAAAAACACTTCTTAGTTTTTAGGAGAAATACTATTTAGGAACAAAAATCTGAGGACTAACTAACCCCTTCACTACAAGATGTCATGGATTCTAGAGTTCTTCAATGGATCAAATTGGAAAACATTATTCTTACTTACATCTTCATTTCAAATTCAAATGCTACAGTTCTCCCTTATTATTCTCCTTTCTATGTTCGTATTTTTTGTATTACAGTATAAGTTCAGTTCCCTGCAACATTTATACACTTACTCCTTTTCTCTAACAATACATGAAAGTATCTCATGATTACAACAAAAATATTACACCAAACTTACTAATAAAATTTAAGGATATTTTTATATTTTACTAAATATATGTAGTCAGAATAGTATATTCGAAATTATTTTTATTTTCTGTAATATATCAAATTGATATCAAATGGATATAGCATATCAATTAGTTTGTTCATTTGTCTTTAATTTTCAGGTTTGCTTTCCCCATTATTTTTATTTATTATTTATTTATTTATTTATTTTTATTTTTATTTTTTGGCGGTACTGGGAATTGAACCCAGGGGCATTCTACCTCCGAGCTACACCCCAGCCCTTTTTTGAAACAGGGTCTCACTAAGTTGCAGAGGGCCTAAGTAGCGGAGCCTGACCTCGAACCCGGATCCTGCTGTCTCAGCCTCCCAAGTACTGGGATTACAAGCATACGCCACCACACTGGCTTTATTTGTTATTTTGACTTTGAAAAATATTGCACATTTCAAACTTAAAATTGCAATCAGTACAATGATCCTTCCACTCAGTCCCCTTGTTCCCTGCTCTCATGCCCTGTGTGTTTTCTAGTGTCCTTCCTATATTTTCTTTCACATAACCTGCACATATTAATATATATTTAAATTGAATAGCTTTTTTCATATAAAATATTGTGAAAATAATACTGGATTGAGATCTCCTTTTTTGTGTGTGCTGGAAATTGAATCTAATCCTTTTTCTATTTTTATTTGTATAGTACTCACTTTTGTGTCTACAATTAATTCTTTGATGAATAACTTAAGTATTTTGTGTCCAAATTATATGCAACAAATAGATCCTGTGCCAGTTTTTTTTCTAAGGTAGAGTCCTAAAAGTAGAATTGCTGCATCAAAGGTTAAATATATATATTTGATTTATCAGCTGCTGCTAAATTTCTCACATTAGAGATTGTGCAATTTTTACACTCACTAGGAAAAATATGTGACTCTTTTTCTATACCCTTGCTATCAGAATATTTCATTCTTTTTATTTTAAAAATCTGGTAGATAAGAAATGATACCTTTGTATAGTTTAACTTTGCATTTTTGTTATTATCAATGAAATTGAGTATGTTTTCATAAATTTAATAACTTTTTAAAAGGTTTTCCTGGATGCTATGTGGGCAGAAAATTAAAGCCCAGTTATGCAAAACCTTTTGAGTCAAGTGAATTCTTGATACAATTATGTACTTCCTAGGCCATAAGGTTTTCTTTCGAATTCAAAACATAGTATATATGCAGGCATGCGAAGCTAATGCATCATCATTTATTGAGAACCTACCATGTGCTAAAATTTTGCAAAGATTTGCTAAATAAAATGAAACAAGAAATATTTTTTTAACTCAAGAAACTCACAATCTCTTGGGAGATGAAAATAGTTGAAACTGGGTGTCATGGCACACTTCTGTAATGCCAGTACTTGGGAGGTTGAGATAGTCCAATTGCAGTGAAAGAATAGTCTCAGAAATTTAGCAAGACCTTGTTTCAAAATAAAAAGTTAAAAAAAGCTGGGGGTGAAGTTTGGAGGTAGAATGCCCTGAATTCAACCTCCAGTACTACACGCACACACACACACACACACACACACACACACACACACACACACACAAACACACTTGATTATATACTGTGGGAAAGTTATGTTAGAACACAGGAGAAAAATAAGAAATAAAATCAGAGGGTTGAGGGAAATCTGTATACAAAAGTAGCATATGAACTTGAACATCCAGTAAACTATTCCAACTTGAGGATAGAACTTGAAGATACAGAATGGGTTAGTAAATTGTATTCACTGAGTAAAAGGTTCATAAAGAAAACTGTTGAAAGAAGAGTCCAGAAAAGTGGGAGGAGGCAAGTTTGTTTGCTCCCCCCTCCCAGGACTTTCCTGTTTTTTCTAAAGGATATATGAAATTATCAAAATATTGACCAAGGAATAACACTATTCATTTCTTGGATTAATTAAAATAGTTGTCCTTTCCTTGCCTGTCACATTTCTAGAGAGCCATGCATGGTGGCAGATACCTGTAATCTCAGTACCTGGGAGGCTGAGTCAAGAAAATCACAGGTTCAAGACAGCCTCAACAACTTAGTTAGGCTCTAAGCAAGCTATAAAGACCCTGTTTCAAAATAAACAAACAAAAAACGACTGGATGTGTAGCTCAGTTGCAAAATCCCCCTCTGTTCAATGCCCAGTTCCACCTACACACACACACACACACACACACACACACACACACACACACACACCCCATAGGAAGGGTAGTATGAGATTTTTGAGTTCTAGATACTACTCATCAACCAGTTACTAATTATTTGGAAATTGTTGTTGATCTTTCTGTCCAAAACTTGTTGCTTATTTCACAACATGTAATTTAGCCTTCCTTCACCATTTACACTGTTTCCTGGGCTATACATGGTAACACCCAGCATCTCTTTTGTTTCATGCATGTTCAGGTTATCTATAATCATCTCAACTTTCATTTGGAGTTGATGTATGCATCCAAAAATTAAGTCATATTGGGAACAATGTAAAGCAAAGCATACAACATGAAAAGAGTTTGTAATGATATGCTGGACTCATTTTTGGATGAATTTATGTGACATGACCACTTTGGAAAAATTGCTTTCAATTTCCTTTCATCACATATATCAGAGTAGTTTCCTATTAACTAATATGATGCTTTGACTTTTTGTCTTAATATTTTGATTCTTCAACTGAACACATATATGAGACAGATTGTTTAATCCATTTCATGTTCTCAAATTTCTTAATAATATTTTCATAACAATGATTTCTGTTTTCTTTAACTGTAGAGGTAAAAATATTAATCATGATTTTATTGTTTTCTTTATCTTACAGTGTCAAATAATTATATAATACCATAGTTAGTAGTGAAGAACATTAATAATCAAAAATAGGGTTGAGCTGGGCGTGGTGGCACACACTTGTAATCCCAGCATTCGGGAGGCTGAGACTGGAGGATCTGGGTTCGCAGCCAGCCTCAGCTACCTAGTGAGGCACTCCGCAACTTAGTGAGACTCGGTTTCAAAATAAAGAATAAAAAATAGGGCTGAGGGTATAGCTCGGAGGTAGAATGTCCCTGAGTTCAATCCCCAGTACCAAAAAAAAAAAAAAAAAAAAAAAAAGGGTTGATAAGGAGGATATCAAATGAAATAAAATTTTGGATTAACAAGTTGAACCATTTAATCAGTGTACAAGTAATATCGATAAGATTATCTTAAGAAAAAATTAACATAATTCTATATAGCTATCTAAAAGTATATTACATATTTTCTTTAGCTACAACTCTTTATTACAACCCTTCTCTTAAACACTTTTTTTTATTCAACATATAGATGACTTGACTTTACCTAGATAATAACCTGAAATTTTAAGCCATTTACACATTTCTCAGTACTAGGAACAGAGCCATGGTAAGAGGAAATGTGCATCACATCAAGGAAAATTTAATCAGGAATATAAAAGTGGTGTGTTGTAACAGTGAAAGGGTTAAACTAAGAGTCAAGGAGCATGAGGTTCTCATCAGAATACTACAGAAGTGACTGAGCAAACCAGGTCATCTCCTTAACACTCTAATTCTTCACCTAAAATTAGGAAGTTGAATAGATAACCTTCCTGGTCCTTACCAGCTTTAATAGTCTTTTGTTCCATTTCAAGTAAATTCACTATCACTTGTGAATGCCTTTGAAGATTTAAAGTCATATAAATATTTTTCTGAATCTCAAATTTCATTAACTTGCAAGCAGGGAATTTGCCAGAATGTTTTTTTAAAATTAAAATTAGCCTTCTTATTCACATTTGTATATGCCATAAATCAAGTCATACCATAAAACATAACTCTTATGGCCTCATATTGCATTTGAAACTTTGATCTAGACACAGTGGGAAGCATAAAGATGAAACACAAATCATACTCATATGAAACAAGGCCTCTCATAAAGTAGAAAATACATGTACACAAATGAGGCAAGTGCTATGGAAAAACAATACAAATAGAGAACAATTGGAACTGATAAAAGATTAATTTTATTTCTGATATACTGATAACATGAAGGAATATTTATTTGTTTATTTATTTATTGGTGCTGGGGATTGAAACCAGGGAATTCTAAGTCTGAGCTACACCCCCCCTGCACCATTTTATTTTATTTTATTTTTTAATTTTGAAAAGGGTCTCATTAAGTTGCAGAGGTCCTTACTAAGTTACTGAGGCTGGCAGTGAACCTGCAATCCTCCTGTCTCAGCCTCCCATGTACTTGGATTACAAGAATGCACCACCACATCTACCTTGAAATAATCTTATTATATACAATTCATTATTAGATAATCCATAATTATTGGTGTTTTAAACATAGCATTTATTGTGTGTGTGTGGGGGGGTTCTGGTTATAAGAGTAATAGGTGCTCACAGTAACAAGTATTCACTACATTTTATAAAATGCAAACAAAAAAAAGACAATGGAATCATCTTTAATCCTGTCATATAAGATAATCACTATTAATATTGTGCTAAATTCTATATCATTTATTTCTGTGCTCACATCTAATTTTCTTTTAGCTTACTTTTTTGGCTGAATATATGATGAATATTTCTCATGTTATTGAAGATTATTATGCATTATTTTCAATAGCTGGATATATTCCATTATGAGGCCTCATTTTCTTTGCCAGATCCCTCCAGTTTTGACACTGAAGTTCTACATTCATTTATAAAATATTTTATGACTACCTGCTATATGCTACTCTTCTAGTGCTGAGAATATACAGTAAACAAAACCCAAGATGCACATGTCCTCTTGGAACTTGCATGAAGGAAGGCAGATAATAAAGCATTAAATAAAATTAATCAATTCCATCTGAAAGACTTACTTCAACTTTATAACCTTCAAAATTAATTATTAGACCCTCTCCAAAAAGGTCTGCCTTTCTCTCACATCTCTGGAATTTGCTGAATCACACAGACTGTTCACAAGGGATTCAGATCCAGCCTACACAGCAACCACAGTTCCTGTTATGTTCAACGCTTTCCTTAAAGGATGACCTTAAGGCACCTTGCTCAATTGTAGTTTACAAGGGTTTAGGAAATTAAACAAGAGCATCCACTCCACAGCAAGTCAGAACTGACATGAGATGATTAAAAAAAGTGAGCTACATCAGACAGGTTCTATGGCTTGGAAATTTGACCAAGAAACCTCAAGAGGATGAGACAGTCAGCAGTTAGAACTGCAGCTAAAGCTTAAAATGTAGAACATCTGACTCACACTGAGACATCTATAAAAATAATTAATGAGGGTCCTGAAACCATAAACAAGGTGCACTTTTGAGATGGATAAGGAATATATATCAATAGTAGAGAAAAGAGAAACTCGGACACATGAAAAACATCCACTGTGTTCCTGCTAAAGATCAGTCATTCTGTTATTTTTAAAACTTCGAGCTGCTTTCAACTCAGAGCACCTTCCTGTAATACCTGAACATCCACCTTTTGGGGTCCAATACACCTATTACTTGAGGTAACTTGTGTTAGTCTCCAGTCTTTTAACCACAGAAATTCAACAAAACCAAGTCTCTGAACAGAAAGACAATCTGTGAAGAGCAGTACTCAACTACACATAATTCAGCCCCACTTAACTCAAGAAATAGATTTTACTTATATTTTTGATTTGGGAACTATCCTACCAAGATCTAGATTCTCTTTCTTTGTAGATTCAGTGTTTATACCCAGTCATTACAAAAGACAGTTTATTTCCCTTAAAAAAATGTATATATTAAATAAAAACTAGGTTAAAGTTATCATGCTGGGATAGTTTTTGAATGGGGTTGTTTTTGGAAAGAAAGACATTCTCTGCCAACAGAAGTACACAGCCTAATACAGCCCAACAGAACCCAATACACTATTACAATGCTGAATAAGAAGTGCTTTGAATGAATCTGCAGACGATGCTATGGGAACAAAATGAGGGGTTTCTGAAACACAAAGAGGAGTTTTCCTCAGGAGAAGGAGACTTAAATTAAATTTTAAAAGACTAATATTAATTGCCTCTATTATCTCTCTGTTAGAGTATTCTGGTCACTTACAAAAAAATATCAGTTTTCATTTTTTTTAATTTGGATTTATTTTAAATTTTGAAACTTTAACCATAAGTCCATGATTTTTATTTTCATTTCTATACTCTGTAATATTTCTAAGTTTGCCTGATCATAACAGTCACTGTAGACACATGATAAATTGAAAAGTTTCCATTACCAGGCATATTTAGGAAGCACTTTGCCATTGTTCAAAGTTGTTGTTATCATTATTTAATTTTCAACAAAGGGTTTTCTTTTATCATATTACTTTAGAGGACTAGTAAGAAACATAATACTTCCCACCAGGAAAAACAAAATTGTTTCCTCTCAGGTGAATTTTATACAAAACCAAATACTAAGCTGGGAGTGGTGGCGCATGCTTGTAATCCCAGCATTTGGGAGGTTGAGACTGGAGGATCCAGTTTTGTGGCCAGCCTCAGTTACTTAGTGAGACATTCTGCAACTTAGTGAGACCCTGTTTCAAAATAAAGAATAAAAAATAGGGCTGGGGGTATAGCTCGGAGGTAGAATGCCCCTAAGTTCAATCCTCAGTACCACAAACAAAACAAATACTATATCTGTACATTATACTATGCAAGTTATTGTGTTCCTAATTCAGTGTGGGATAATTTCTCTTTATACAGACCACCTTCTTCTGTGATGAATGGCCACTATTCACACTTATTTTTTTGATGAACAAATAAATCAGTACTGATCTTATTATAAAGCATGCTGGAAGGAGGAAAAATGTTTCAGATATCAATTGTTAATGACTGAGTACTCAGAGGTGTTTACTAAAAGTGGGCATTCACAAGGACTTAGAACATCTTGCAATCAGAAATAACACTGAAGAAAGAAGGTAACATCTATGTTCAGAGCATCTAAGATGATAATATGGTGTCCACAAAATGAATAATCCTTTGCAAGCCAGAGTGATTCAATTGTCACACCATCATACTTAGGAAGTTAATACCTAGAACATCTTCCTAAGACAGGTGGAAATGAAGGCATATTAAAATCTGCAGTCTGCTCTTGCTAGTTTCTTTTGTATAAGTATATATGTCATAAATTATATAGGGGTTTACTTACTGAGGCAGGAGTAGTAGGACTATTTTTTGTTGTCTTTATCAACCAATAACATATTTACATAAAAATTACCTCAAAGTAAGTAGACACTTTCTCACTATTCAAACACACCACACACACACACACACACACACACACACACACACACACACACACACGGGTACTTGGCAGAATCATTAAGATGCTTGATCAAGAATGTATGTACCTGAGTGCATTACATGTTCACATAGACATTTTCTGCTTATGTGTATATATAAAACTTACTCTGGGGTATTTCTGTGTCTGTGGCTCATTCTCATGGTATATCATAATATAATGTTCATTATAACCTGAAGCAAACAAAAAATATTCCATGGTCTGTTCTTCAGCCTAGTGAGCTCCAAAATTGGAGTCAGCACACTCACACTGACTAGAGTCCATTTGTCAATGGTGGAATCAAGTTAGTAAAGTTCATGAAAGCAATAAATAAAAATGAGACAGACATCACATATAGCTTAAAGTGGAAAACTTGAAGTAGAGGACCTACATATTGGAATATGTACAATTAGAGGACCTTTACTGGTAGTGCACTTGTAATCCTAGTACTTGGGAGGCTGAGACAGGAGGATCCCGGTTCGTGGTCAGCCTCAGCTACTTAGTGAGGCTCTCTGCAACTTAGTGAGACCCTGTTTCAAAATAAAGAATCAAAGATAGGATTGGGGATGTAGCTCGGAGGTATAATACCCCTGGCAGTACCACAAAAAATAAAATAAAAAATAAAAAGTAAAAAATAACTGGGGATGAAACCCAATGGTAGAGTGCCCGAGTTTGATGCTCAATAGTGCAAATACATACATACATGCATGCATACATACATACATACATTTTGCCAACATATTATTTTCCTAGAGTAGTTTCTACATAGGAAAGCAAACCATAATCAGAGAGTTGACAAATTTCTACTTAGAAACAGAATAATTAAATTATTCACTCTCAGATTGCCTGATGGACCCACCTCCCAACTGGATTTTGAACGTCAAAGTTTGTATTTATCAAACTACTGCATCCATCTGTCAAGAGAGGTTTATAGGCCTGTGACATTAGACTCAATTAGAAATGGCCAAGGCTTTCTTTCCTGTAAATATGTCTAATATTTGTCTTTGCAACTTTTTATTTATAGTAAATTAACTTAATGTATACTTCCTTCTTTAGCAACTAAAAGTAGTTTGGTAACAGTGGAACATTTCAGGAAAGTTATTCTGTGAAAGGAATTGTTATCTTGGCTATGGTCTATTCCTGCTTAAATCCGAAAGACTCTTTACTGCAGTAAACACTCACCCAAATACTGGTGATGGGCTATTCTAAACCCTTGAGAGTATGTTGACATATGGGAAGAAGCTTAAAAACTTCATTAATTGAAGTCTTGATTATATTTTCATTTTCAATTCAACTGTATCTGAATGTGCTAAAATTCCACATTTCTAATACACATCTAACTTTGTTTAGTAAGCAACTTCATTTGAGATTCTCAGAAAAAAATTATTTCTAATTAAGGCTTGGGATACTGCATGATCTTAGAAAGGCTATCTTTCAAATTTGCTATAATTATAATTCATACCTTTCTTTCAGCTAATAAATACTTTGATATTATCAAAATTTTCTCATTCTTCTCATCCTGACCCAAGAAAGAGTATCATCTGATAAATTAATAGCATGCTTTACTGCACCTCGTGGTTTTTAAACTTTAACATAAAAATTTATCCATTTACTTTTAGTATGAGAACTCATGGAAAACATTCCACTTCTCTTCACTGCATTCTGCAAGGTAGATGTCACTAGCTAACAATGGCAGACTCCCTTTTGACTAGGTTTGACTCAGTCTAAATGCCTCACAACTACATGTCTACAGGTAAGTAGACTTGCTCCCACAAATTGAAGCTGATGTACCAGATGAAATGTTTTGGATTCCTTATTTATCTTATGGCATCTTAATCATGATGGTTATGACATCTGAATCATAAGGGTTCTAATCTTATCACTGGATAAATCCTGGTAGTAACAAAGCCGGCAGGGTGTGACTGGAGGAGGTAGATTACTGGGGGTGGGTCCATACATAGTCCCTCATCCTCTTCCCTTGCTCTTTCTCTACTTTTGGCTGCCATGATGTGAGAGCTGTGTCCTTCTGTCATATGTCCTGCTGCCTCCACTACTATCACTTTCGTTTTCCGTTTGGGAGCCAGCCCTATAGACTGAAAGCTCTGAAACCACGACCCTCAAAAAGCCTTTCCTTCTCTAAGTTGTTCTTGTCTGGTATTTTGATCACAGTGACAGGAAAACTGACTAAAATAAGTGTTTACCTGAAAGTAATGCTCTTTTGAAACTTTTCTGAATTAAGAAAGAATAATTTTGTGAAGGCTCCATTTTATATCCAATGGATCTCTTCATCAAGATAAGTAAAATTGTAAATATTTCTGATAAAAGGCTAAAAAGAAGCAATGTTTACTAAAAAGTTTGACTAGTTAGTCTAATTTAGTGCCTAAGATTAATACAAACTTTATTTCTTACACTTTTTATTAAGGAAATAATTGGTTCTCATGAATGAACAATAGTTCTTACCACAAAATCTATAAAAATTTTAATATAAATGTATTTTACATGAGTGAACTAATTTTAAACTGTTTTAATGTAAAATGAAACTAATTTTGTTTAGAAAGATCTGAAATTACAATATTGCCAGGAAGTTCTTAAACATCAAAGCAACTATTGGTTGAAATAATTAAATTGGAATGGCTCATAGTCCGATTGCTCTAATGCAAGAGAAAAAGTAAAATATCAGAACTTTGTAGACAAGCAATCAAAGTGTCCTAAAATTGTTGGCAAAAAGTGTTAACATTTTAAGCTTTTTAACTGAAACTTTGGTTCATAATCAGGTATTTGTTTAACTCTATATTTCTATGCATAACTAGCTAAATGGAGAAAATAGAAGAAGAAAGCCTTAATATGTGACTCAAAAAATAATTCTGATTGTAAAAGAACATGCAACTTAGGAGAGCTAGGTTATTTCTGATACATAAATCATAATTATTTTATATTTTGGGGAGGTCTGAAAATTGATAAACTTCCAAAAGTATAAATGCCACACTATTCCACACTCTCCTGATTTTTGATACTCTTGCATATTTTTCCAAATATGAGTTGTGCTTATGTATACTTCTTTTCTAGGAACTGAAAAATAGATACAGTTATTGACTAGGAGTAGAAGATGAAAAATATCTGCAATTTTATTTGCAGGACCTGTAAGATTAAAGTCAACAAAGGAATCTTTCAAATTGTATTTTTTTCTATCTTATCCAAATTATATTCTGATAGGTTTTTTTTACATTTAGAGATAATTAGAATTTTTCATCTTGAAGATTGTTAATGCCAGAGGCAAACCCATACATCTGATTATGAATGTGTCCACATTTCTAAATGTGATTCCACAGCCTAGTATCTGTCAACAAATGAATGGATTACAAAACTATGATGTATACAGGGAATAGAATTTAACTCAGCTATAAAGAACAAAACTGTCATTTGCAGGAAAATGGATGGAACTAGAGAATGTTATGCAAAGTGAAATTGGCTGGTCTCAGAAATTGAAGAGCCATATGTTTTCACTCATATGTGGAAGCTAGAAAGAAATTGGAAAATAAAAAAAAAGACTTCAGATAAATGAGGAGAGATACTAGTAGAATAGTAGAAGGAGATTGGGGGAGAGTAGTGGGAGGTGAAAGGGGAGACTTAATGAAGGAAACAGTTCAAATAATGCTATGTACATATATTGAGTTATCCATACCAATTTAATATTATGTATAGAGAGGAGGGGGAATAGGGTGGGATCCAGAGGGAAAAATATCAAGTGCTGTGTGCATGTACATTTCTATTACTCTCAACCTCATTATGCTGAATAACTACAATATACCAATAAGATTAAATAAATAAATGCTGGCAAGGATGTGGGGAAATAGGAATTCTTCTACACCACTGGGACTGTAAATTAGTGCAGCAACTATGGAGATCAGTGTGAAGATTCCTCAGAAAATCTGGAATGTATCCACCATATGATCCAGCTACACCACTAATGGGTATCTTTCCAAAGTGACTAAAATCAGACTATTATAGTAATATATGCATATCTATGTTTATAGCAGCACAATTCACAATAGTCAAATTATGGAACCAACCTAAGTGTCCAGCAACAGATGAATGGATCACAAAATTATGTGAAATACACACAGTAGAATTTTACACAGCAATAAAGTAGAACAAAATTATGTAATTCGCAGGAAAATGGGTGGAGCTGGAGAACATTAGGTTAAGTGAAATTAGCCAATCACAGAAAGTGAAGGGTCATATGTTTTTTCTCAGATGTGGAAGCTGGGTGTAATCAGGATACCAGAGATAATGAAAGAGAAACTCCAGAGGAGCCAGGGAGGTGGTCTAGGGGAAGTAGGGAGAGAGAGGGAGAATCAATGAAGGAATCATTTCCACTGATGTTATGCACATATGTGAGAACACCAATGTCATCCTCAATATCCTGTATGGAGAAGGAAGGAGTGGGGAAGGAGCCAGGGAAAGCCCACCAAGTGCTATGTGCATGTATATGTCACGATTATTATGAGGTTATACTATAATGAACCAATAAAAGCATAAAAAATAAAAATTTAAAATATTTTATTAGAAAATAGCCACCTTTAAGTTTTCCTACTGTTTTAGGGTAGAACTTCATATTGACTTAGCTGATAACTACCCAAACCTAGCCTCTTAATTATGGTAATTTTCACCCATCCTGTCATTTTTCACTATTTATTTGAAGAATAACTCTAAGTACTTACTGGGTTGAGTACCACAGTGAAGAAAAGTTCACCTCCTTGAATACTCTTGTCCAGCTCTTTAGGACCTCCTGGATATTCTTTGTAGAAAATTGTGTGAGTGAAAAGGCCACAGGTCTGTCTTGGAAGAACCTAAAGGAAAGAATGACCAAGTAAGGAAAAAGTTCCTTTCAATCAATTCTTTTGTTGAAACTTTTTTTTAATCATGAAAGATGATGTACAAGCTGGTGTCATTATTCAACTCTAAATAAAGTCTGAAAAATTCCTTCACACTTTGGGAAAGAGAGAATGATAGTAGTACAGAATTAGAGAGAGAAGAGAAATATTTTAAAACTAAATCTGGCTTTGAATATTTTTAGCCACTTTTGTATTTTAAATTTCAAAATCAGTACTTTTATTATGAAGGCTCATTTATTTTAGCATCTTAAAAATAAAGATAATTAAAATAAGACTACAAACATATTGTAATTATGTGTACTACATTGTAATCCTAGTAGGCTAAAATGTAAAGAATATTGTCTACATATGCATTAGGAAATGAAGTAAATTTATTAGCTTAATGTGCTTTTAAATGATATTTTAAATTACAAAAAAATTGTGAAATAAAAATCACACTATCTGCTCTATACTTTAGTAGCTGTCCAGAGTATTAGCTTTAATGATTCCTATGTTTGAAAACATTATATATTTTCATAATGCTATTTGCAAAATCAACAGCAGAAAAATTAAAAGGATTCTAACAGAATTAAATATATTCTCTAGAAATTCTTAGAAATCTCATTTCCTGGAAGTTAAAGCTCTATATGTTTTTTCATTTATTTAACACGTACTTACTTTAAATGCTATGCTAGTCCAAGTGATTGTTTTCTACTCTTGACTTAAGATATATCAGGCTAAGGAGAAACATCAAAATTTAAATAATAAATTTAAATTTAAATACCATGATTAAATACCAGATTAGTGTTGTTTTAAAAGTGTGTGACTCTGTAGATTAATACCAGTACTTGGGAGGCTGAGGCAGGAGGGCTACAGGTTAAATGACAGCCTCAGCAACTTACTATGACCCTTAGCAACTTTGTGAGGTCCTGTTTCAAAGTAAAAACTAAAAAGTGCTGGGGGTATATCTCAGAGGCAGAACACCTCTGGGTTCAATCCGCAGTGCCAAAACAAAAAAAAAAACAAAAGAAAGAAAGAAACATAAACAAAACAAGCAAACAAACCCCAAAACTGTGTGTGACTGTAAATCAGTTTTAGGATTCGGTTTGATTATTCTACTTAGAAAATTATAGAATATGTACAGAGTTGTCTTTAGTGGGAGGCTGTACCCTGCATCTGTGTAAGAAGCGCACTCCTGCTGAGAGCATATACATGAGGCCTGGGAGAAGCAGTGGGCCACATGAGACATTAAGGAGATAACCAGGAGTGTTGGGGGTAGTGGGGTCATATTCTACTGCCTTGATCCTTGAAAGCAAATACAGGTGCCAAATTCACTCTCTGAAACAACTCTCTTATACTAGAGAAGGAATTATTGATGAAACTTAAAGATTTGGAAGTGAGTTCTCAGTGTGATCTTCAAAATACAAAACTGAGCTGGATGTGGTGACACATGCATGTAATCCCAGAACTTGGGAGGCTGAGACAGGAGGATCACAGGTTGGAGGACAACCTCAGCAAGTAGTGAGACTCATCGACCTAGCTAGACTCTTATCAAAATAAAAATAAAAAATAGGGCTGTGGGTGTAGCTTGGAGGTAGAATCCCTCTGGTTTCCATCCTCAGTACTGCAAAATAAATAAATAAACAAACAGTATTGAGTTAGGGATAGCAGAATCAGTAGGTAGTTTATGGGAAGATAATTAACTTTCTTTTAAGTATGTTGGATATGATTTGTGAATGGATGATTGAAAAAAAAAAAAAAGAAGAAAAGTTTGCCTCATCTTACATAGCAAGTTCACTTCTCAGTTCCTTTTTTTCTTTGCAGTTTCTTCCAAAGAAAGCATATTGGCTCCTGTGTTCTCAATTTGTATCTTCATTTGGATTGCTCCTAGCCCCATTTTATCTCTCTTACTGTATAATCGACTGCTGGCTGAACATTTCTCATTTAGAAATTTCATCCAAGAGCTCATAAGCCAAAATAGAGGGCTTGCATGCAAAAGTGGAACTACAGGGATAGTTCTATCAAAACAGAAAATCTGTTAGAGCCTGTGTTACCTGAAAGATTCATGCATTTATCATATGTTGGAAAGTGTTCTGTCTAAAAAATATTGGCTTAAGGATTCATAGCTTCTTGCTTGCTTTGACAAAAGACTGCCTTTCTTGAGGAACTGAAGACAGTGACCTTGATGTCCCTTTGCTATCTAAGCTATTTCCTCTTGTTTTACTAAACCTTTTGCTAACATTGCTTAAGGATGGAAGACCACTCCTAAGAGGGAGCTGAGGACAGCAACCTCTGCCATTCTTGCAAAACTGCCAGATAACAACTTATCTTCTAAAGCATTCCTAACCAATGTCCTACTCCTTAGTCAGAGACAATTAATGATTTGATGATCCAGCCTTAATTCTGTAAACCTGTAAAAAAAGGAAGAGCTGAGCTTTGTTCAGGGAGTTTGGCTCTCTTGTCTTCTCCCCTCTCACCTCTTCAAGACCAGGAATACAATCTCAAGAGCATTTTTTTTTTTTTTTTCATATTGTGCCCTGCAATCACACAGGTAAAATATGTTTTCAGAGGAAACAAAAATAAATTAATATATCTTAAGGGACCTATTGTAGCAAATTTTCTGGCAGTACAGAAATAGAAACAAAAGATTTAATAAAGTTTTTAGAGATTTCAGTTCACTGTCACAAGACTGCCTATGATTTTACATTGACAAAAGAGCATTGAATGGTATAAGTCATGACATAAGACAGACTTTTTAGTCTCTCTCCAGTCTGAAGGCTGGCAGACTGGGGGCCAGTAAGTTAATTTTCAGTACAGAGAAAAAACAGATTGGGACAAAATGTGGCCATTATATTCCCATCTAGTATTCATCACTTTTTTTAAATTGAAGAACAAGGTCAAGATATGAGTTGGTCCCAGTTTTATTATCCACTCTAATTTTTTCAGATATTAGAAAACTGTCCTAAAAGAAGCCAGCAACACCTCTATTACAACAGACACCTGTTCCAACACATCAGTTTGAGAACTGCAGAGGCTCATCACACAGTGTTCTTCACATAGTGCTCTTCATGTTGTTTCTTCCCAGGAAGTGAGTCTGAACTGGGAGACCTTTTCCTAGCTCTACTGGTACTTTCTTTGGATTTTTCTGACTTGAGAAAATTAAAAAAAAAAAAAAAAAAGATTTAATTAATTACTTTGGAGGCATCTTGCTAGATACTAGCTATATTTTGACAGTACACATTTTCTTCTAGTGTATAAAAACAAGACAATACAGAAGAGCTTCGGAGGGACTTAGGCAATAGACTGCAATGATTTAATGTTGTCATTTTTTCTCTGTATTATCATCTGTTGATGATTATGTAAGACCTCAGATGTGGCTTCGTGCAGCAAATAGTTGAGTTAATTTTAGTGTGGCATGGTAAAAAAAACAAAATAGTGTGAATAGTTTATAAAAGGGCAGCATGGTGAATATGAAGAGAGTTGGTGTTAGTTTTACCTACTAAATAGCTTTTTGAAGAAATTATGGCTTGTAAAATGTTTTGGCAATTTAATATAATGTTTTATCAGTGATGTCATATTAGTGCCTGCTTACCAGTAGTGTCAGTAAAAAAGAAAAAATAATAAATTATATTTGAAAAATTGAAAAGAAGTTTAATCAGGACGTCTGCCATTTAGATACCACAAATACAGTTTCTACAACATCAAGCTTTCCCTAGGGTTACCATTTTAACTTTCTGTTCTTCTTTTGAAGAAGGAATAAATTCTTCAAAAGAGGCATTTGAACTTGGCAGTTAGTTGTACCATACTCATACCAGGAGAAGCTCACCATGATGTTTTTGTGGATAAAGCCTTTCCGAAATCTAGCTGGTTTCAGATGTGGATATTCTTCAGTGCTGGTGATCTTAATGTTCCAAACCTTCTTCCAAGCTTCATACAGTTGTACATGCACAGGGTAGACTCCGGAATGGTGAGGGGCCACTGCATAGCCCATGTCCGTAGGGATGCCGTGCTCCTAAGGGCAAGCAAACAGTAATTAAAATGTGTTCTTGACTACAATTTTACTCCAGGATTTTCAAATACACTATACAGATTTTTATTTAAATCCATTATTGGTTGGTAAAACTAAAGTGCTCAATATTGTATCTAAACTTCAGGAAGCCAGATAGCCTTTTCACTAGTCTTGGCCTTGATACAACTGAGACAAATGGGCAGGACAGATGGTGCCTCAAACGCCTGTTCAGCACATCCTCATCACAGCCACCTGTTTTTGTTTATTGCTTACAATTTCAATGACTTAAATAAGGAACACTTGCTACAAACACGATTCAGCACCCTCCACAGAATGAGATCAACATTTATTAGAAGAATAATGAGCATCCCAAGTTCACTAGGCCTGGTAACAGGATTTTATCTCATCTGCTGCCCAGTTGTCTATCAAAAGTGACTGGATACTGTAGTAAAATTCTATAAAGCAATTGTCTTTGAAGTAGAATCTCTCATAATAAAAATAAATGTGGTGAAAGAACTAAATATTCTGGGAAATAAGTTAATTTGAAGTCAAATTTTTATACATAGAATGAATTCAGTTAAAATACTTTCAAACACACACACACACACACACACACACACACACACACACACACTCTCATATTATAATCATGAAATAACTAGTTGGGTGTCACAGTGCTTCTTATCCAGCTGGTCTGCTCAGATTCTTTCAACTCCTGAAATAAATCTATGTGAAATCTGGACTATTTTGGAGGATATTTAGGACAACTTTGTACAACTGTAATTGTTCGTCACTAGAACTGGACCATTGTATCAGCAATACTGATACAATATTTTTTGGCATAGAAGAAAAAACTGCATGGGCACAAAGATGAAACCCGTCTTTTAGAAAAAGAACACCCATGGCTTCAGCATTTGCATATATTATTTTCTCCTGAATGAATTTTTTTATTTTTCAAGTGCTTTATAGTCTTCAAAGGCTCCACTTAAATTGGCTTCCTTTGAATTAGTCATGGCTTTCTTTGTGCCAATGAGAAATTTCACACACAGAGAAATACAGTATCAAGCTGTTAAATGGGTTTAATTGTAGAAACCTGCAATACATAGATATGTAAAAAGTCATGGAAGTATGATTAGCTTTGTTTTTCGACCTAAATCATGACAAAAAGAGAAAGAAACACATGAAGTATTGGACACAAAAGGGAAATAGTTTTTTATTGCCTTAGCACCTGTTCAGATTCCTCCACGTGGTACAAAAGAACATTATAATGTGAGACTATACTGTACCAATAAAAGTATACAAAATAAATTCCACTTTTTTTGTCCTATCAACATAGCCTAATCTATTAGTATTCAATCCCACCCAAAATTTTCATATTTCCTTCAAGTCTTTCTGGTATACTGCATGTATTATGCCCTTGAATGAAATGTCCCTTTCTGATTATCTTATAATATCTGTTCTTTGTTCAAAACTCAGTCCTCTGTATTTAAGGATGCTAGAAATGAGAGTCACTGCATTGCTGCTGTGAGAAAGAGAATAGGTAATATAGGCAGAGTGGACTATGACTATATTGCTGAAGGATGGGAGGAGAAAGCTGATGTTCTTCATTTTATCTCAAACCTCTTCAGAAGGTTCCATACATATTCAATTATTGTTATATCATTTAGAACTCACTAAAATGGAGGTGACATATCACCTTTTGATTTTGCTGTCTTTTAAAAACTCAAACTAAGCAATTTGCAACTAAGAATCATGTACAAACACATAATTCATGTTGGAAAAGGTCAGCAAAGAATTTATCTAAACTGGCCTAAGAATAAAGGTGTAGTGAAAGAGACAGAAGAACAAAATGATTTTCAATCAAATTTTGAAAGAAAAAATAATTAATCACAAATTAAGAATTTTTTGAAGAGCATGGGAGGAAGCACAAATAAAATTCACAATAACTGGAGCTACATTATAAAATTAAAATGTCTGTGGATTAAACATGTATGTTGATCAAAAATTTGAGTTAGTTGTAAATGTCTCTAAGCAGTCAGTTGTGTCTTTAGGAACCCTGTATTAAAAAAAAAAAGGTATTCTAGCACAACAGAGACATTTCTCTTGTTTTGTATGTTGAAGGGTATTTGGCAACAAATGTATACACATTTTTATTTTTCTATTTTTTGTTACTGAAGTTTTGGCTTTTATTTGCATGCTGGTGCAGTGTGGCACAGGGACACACAATACCACTCTTGGACTCAGACACATCTGGCCATTTCACTCTCCCATTTATCATCTGTGTGGACTTTGGCAAATGCTGATTACATCTAAGCCTCATGTTTTATGCTCTAAAATGTTGGTTAGAGGATACTTACCTCAAAGGGGCTCACAGCACTTAATACATGGGAAACATTTAGGGTAGTTCCTGAACCATGATGCACATTCAGTGGATACCGTTCATTGCTATTGTCATTACTATGCTCCCTCCCCTGTTTTAGTAAGCTATGATCCTATTACTCATCTACAACATGGACATTCTGAAACTTCTTGGTGGCCATATTTTGGTAAAATAGATAGGTGGTGTTTTCTACTTCCAGTGTAGATTTTAGGATTCTCTCTGCTCATGAGGCTTATGTGGTAAACCATGATTTCAACCCCCTATCTTTTTCAGGGTATATTTCCCTCCTGATCTGTCCAATTCACTGTCGTGTGGTTCCAACCTGTAGTAAGAAGTCTATTTTAAATATGTCTTAAATAAAGGTGACATAAATTTACCCCCCGAATTTGCTTTCAGTACTAGAGAGAACAACTAAAGTCACATTGAACAGAAAAGGTTACACAGGCATTGTGTGAATGTAGCATGCTCTGAAAAACCATAATGTTTTAAAAGGTCTAACCATAACTCCAGGTTCTTGTCTCACTAGTTGCCTCCAAATATTTTAGTGTGAGAGGAAGCACACATGGTTTTGTAATCTGGGAAACAAATTCTAGAGTAGTAGATATTTTAGTCTAAAAATTTAATTTAATTATGTTTTTATTGCCCCTTGATTGAAAGTAGCATCTTAGATCCAGGAACTCTGTAATCTATATAGAGATTTTGGTAGTGGAAAAATACATGGACTGGGAAATATGGTTATGCTACTATGAAACATGAGTTAAATACTTAGAACTCAAGTGGGATGAATTAGTCCTAAAATTGAACTCTTGCTCTCCATGTCTCAGCAATCCCAGATCCTTCCTTTATGGCTCTTGTCATTAGTAGACACTAAATTATCAACCAATTCTATGATGAGAAAAAAGATAGATGTAATTTTTGATATCTCCTGTTTCTTCATTCTCTTCTAAATCTAGCCAGTCCATCACCATGTTCTATCAGTAAAACCCCAGCATATTTCAAAAATCTATCTAGTTTTCCTCCAATTACATCATGATATCATCACCCTAGTTCAATACACTATTTTATCCCTTTTCCATTTGGCATAGTTTCCTAATATTCTACCTGCTTCCTTTCTGGCCTCTCCTGTACCCATTTCCTACACAGTAGCCAATGAAGTATTTAAAAGACAAATATGGGGAGCCAGGTGTGGTGGTGCAGGCTTGTAATCCCAGCATTTGGGAGGCTGAGATTGGAGGACCTGGGTTCACGGCCAGACTCAGCTACCTAGTGAGGCACTTCCCAACTTAGGGAGACCCTATTTCAAAAAAAACAAAGAATAAAAGATAGGGCTGGAGGTATAGCTCGGAGGTAGAATGCCCCTAGGTTCAATCTCCAGTACAAAAAAAAACAAAAAAAACAAAAAAAAAAACCAAATAACAAATATGACTCTATGACTTTCTATGATTTTCTGTTCAAGATCTTTCTATGATTTCCCTTGAAATTTAATTTTAATACTAGAAAGTATTGATATATAAGTAACACTTGAAAATTCTTTTGAGACTGTACTGAAAAATTACTTCAGTGCAAAAGAGACATACTTGCTCATTATTTTATTTCAATTTTGTTATACCGTATAAAATTTAAAAATTATGACTTCAAATGTTTTAAGTAAACTATGTGAAGATAATAAAAGTATATCAAGCAAAATTGGTATGGTAGCCCTCAGAAATTTTCTCCCAAAAACTAAAGGAAAAGAAAAATATTACCATTTAGGTATTAAATCAAAACAATTGCTGAAAATTCATTATTTATTAATATCTTTGATAACATTTCCTTATTGAACATTGTAGTGATTAAGAATTACATATATATATATAAATATATATATTAGATTTATGAAACTTGTTTCTCAAATTTGAAGAGCATTAGGAAACTTCTATATATAATTTGTTTTCCTAAGGCAAAATTGTTGGTCCCCATATAAATTTCAGCTTATGAGGGCCTTGTGGAGCCTCTGGCACTAGGGAAAGAGTCTGTGGCAGCTGCTGCTACTGAGGGAAAGCAGGGACTCTTGGCCAAGCATCCATGGATGTAAAGTAACTGTTTAGAGGCAACTGAACAAAACCTGCACAAACCAAACAAGGCAGCATTGACCTCAAGTTTGGAGAACTAAGGTTTGGTACTGCATGCTAAGATTGCTAAATATTAGAATAATTCCTGTGATAAATGATGGCATTTCTAGTAAGATTTGAAATAAAAAATTTTGAATGCTACAATTTAACAATGGAATATGTTTATTTAAATGATAAAATTAAGAATTTTTAAAATCAATCACTAATGTTCAGATTTAAAATTGTATCTTTCTTTGTCATAATCCTTATTACAGAAATATTTTATATTCAGATGCTAAGTGGAAATATACAGATTTCATCCATGATTTAATCTTAAATTAACATGTGTAATTTTATTTCCACATATTTAAGAAAATAATAGCCTCCTAAAATGAATAGGCACATTTATATAAACACGGTTAATATTCATAGGTTTATACATTAGATATCTCTCTAGTTTTCTTACAGGGTTCTAATCTCTTTATTCATAATGGAAATGTCTGTCTGCTTGCTCGTATGTGAAAAACCTGCTGTGATGATAATGTTGTTTGTAATAGATTTTGTTTAAGATTTAAAAATCATCCTGTCTTGGAAGCTGTCTTATAATGAAGAATTTGGCTGGCCATCCCCATCCTTGGTTCCTAGGAGGTGATCCATACATCCTTAGAATTTCCCAAGTAACAGGAGTGTATCTACTAGTCATGATGGGCTGCTAAGACTAAATGTTTATGTGGAATTTGATTATTCCAGAAAGATCAATCATATGATTACAGAGATGGACCTGTGAGACAGGTAGTATCAGCTTGACCTCTAGAAGGAGAGGGGAGCTGAAGATTGAGTTTAGTCACATTATTAATAATAACTCAGCCATGTCCATGTACTGATAACCTAATTAAAACTCTGGAATTTGAGGCTTAGGCAAGAGCTTCCCTGTGGATGATATTCTTCTGGATCCAGAAACCTCAGTAAGGAGATGTCCTCTGTCTTACAGTTGAAAATAAAATAACTAAAGTAAAATAATAAAAATAACAGAAGCATTTGGCTAATAATATTAAAGGTGTTATTGGGATCTTGTTAACTATATGATATTAAAGTAATTCACAAACGAGAAGTGTGAACTTTTCACTCTGAAGTTACTTATCTCTGAAAAAAGTGTACAGCATTTAACTATATAAAAAGAAACTAATCTTATTCCTTCCGTATCTAAAGATAGCTAAACCTGTAACAATGAAATTATCATGTGCATAGCTATCTAAACTCCTGCTGACAGCAGCCTGGTACCATAGAGAAGCACGGAGTTAGGAGTTCTGGGCTCAATGTCAGTGCATCAGTGCTCCTCTTCATTGATCACAGGACCTTGGGCAAGTTATGTAACTCCACCAAGTCTCAACTCACTCACTTACCAAATAGAGGCAATACAACTAACAGAGTTGTAGAGAATAAAATATATAATATAAGCAGTTATTTGTTGTATCACTTATTTTTCTTTCATTCAATTAATATCTTTAAACAGAAATCAGAGAACTAAGGTAAATAAAAATTCCTTTCACCATTACTCCTCTCCCAAACAAGTCAGAATTTTTATTTAATAGCAGAAATTGTCTGAGGTTAGCCTCAACAACTTAGCAAGACCCTCTTTCAAAATAAAATTTCAAAATAAAAAAGGGGCTGGAGGGGAAGCTTTGAGGTAAAACACCACTGGGCTCAAACTCTGGCACCAAAAATTAATTAAATAGATAATAATTAAAAAGCAGACATCCTTAAAAGATACATTATTATGATCAACTGTATCTGAAAGTATTTTGTTCAATGGTATAAATTT
This sequence comes from Graphiurus murinus, assembly GCA_004027655.1. NCBI lineage: Eukaryota > Metazoa > Chordata > Mammalia > Rodentia > Gliridae > Graphiurus > Graphiurus murinus. The sequence goes on along the minus strand of PVLC010003344.1, from coordinate 13,024 downwards.
CTCCTGAAAAACACCTTACACATAAGGTAGAAATATAAACAGCAAAAATTTCTTTGAGTAAATAATTCATATCATAAATATAAAATGAGAGATAAAGTATACCCTTGGTATACATAAATTTGATAAGGCAAGAACAAAGAAAATCCTTCTTTTACATCACATATTACTCTCCAAGTACTATTGCAAGTAAGCAGCTGAATTATTTGATGTGTTTGAATTATATCCAAGTGCATGAAGGAATTTCAGAAACAAAATTTAAACTAAAAGTTCAGTACCAATACTGAAAAAGGATTCTAAAATGTATACATACTCTGCTTTAACCTTCATCTTCACTTGTAATTGCTAAAGAAAAAAAAAACTTATTTCAGGTCAAGTGACAGATTCTCTCCTAGTCTTTCCTAATAACTATGTAATTTATTTTAAGTACATTTCCACTTAACAGTGCATGTTGTCTTCTTTTAGAGTTCCTTTCAGAATTTTTAAAGTGTTGTCATATCTTTGCTGAGTGTCTCATCAGTGAACACACCAGTGAAGCAAGTGCTTCTTGAGACTACTCAAAAAATGATGTAAACACTTATACTTTGCACATGCCAGGTTTATTTTTTTTAATTTCTGGGATTTATTCAAGAAAATAAAATAAATTTTCATAGAACTATATATATAAAAGTGAATTTATGAGTCTTTATTTCTATGCTGTAGTGAAATAACTGAAAAGAAGATTATCTGGAGATACAATGGGAGAACTGCAAGGTTAAGTTTAATGCATCTTTCTCAGCACTTGAAACAATAAGCTTTATTTGGACCTTTGGGATCTCTGAGAGGTAATAATGCTGTAAGTAATTCAGGGTGAGTCTGAAATTTCCAGAGTACTTGCAAACACTTAATCTTTCTGAAAATATACATAGTTGATAAATATATGAATCTAACACCAATTGTAATTGAAGTTTGATATTCCTGGAAGGATAGAAAAGTTGGTGATGATGTTTATATTTTTATAATTATTGCATATTCTCTCATACTCATAAAAGCAGCCACCAGGACTGTAATGCTGTTGTGCTGATTGCACAAACATAAGAAATAACACATGCCATATAAAAAAGAATTGGAGAGAAAGATATTATTCATATAAAAAAGTTTTGGAAAGAAAGCCAGATTTCAATCTAATGAATTTGTTTTAAATATATACTCTTTTAGGGAAGTAATAACATTCTTATGATGAAGTGTATATGCTACAAAGATAAGTAACAGTACCAAAAGCATGGCAACTTTTCAACTATACAAACCACGGTGCTTACATGGGCTTCAGAGATTGACAGTCCAGGAATAAAATCCTTTTCCACTTTCCACTGACTGTGAGATCTTTAAAAATAATATAAGATCTTTAAGCCTCACTTTCTGCATTTATAATGTAGTAATTAGTGGCCTTAAAGGTGATTGATTATGAAGATTAATTAAGAATGTCTGGTAAACCGGGTGTGGTGGCGCATGCTTGTAATCCCAGCATTTGGGAGGCTGAGACTGGAGGATCCGGGTTCGTGGCCAGCCTCAGCTACCTAGTGAGGTCCTCTGCAACTTAGTGAGGCTCGGTTTCAAAATAAAGAATAAAAAATAGGGCTGGGGGTATAGCTTGGAGGTAGAATGCCCCTGAGTTCAATCCCCAGTACCGCAAAAAAAAAAATAAAAATAAATAAAAAAAGGTCTGGTAAATATTTTAAGCTCAATAATTTCACTTCCCATATTTCCTTAAGAGAGTCAAGAATCTTCCTAACTGAAATATACATTTATGTTACATGTATGGAAAAGAGAATAAACAATTTTTGAAGTTTGCAATGCTCTCTGATCTATCTGAGCATAAATTCAAAGAAAGAATGGGGAATTCAGAAAACTAGTTTGGTGGCTGCTGTAATGATCCAGGTGTAGGATGAAAAAATTGGAAACAGAGTAGGGATGAAAACTTTTGAAAAGGAGAAGAAAATGATACAAAAAAGAGAACTGTTTGAGGTAGTGTTTTTTTTTTTTTTTTTCTTCTTTGCTTACTTGTTTGCTTGTTGGAAACTGTTGTTTCTCTGAGTCTGATGTTTATTTGTTAGTTCTTCTTTGTAGTTAATCTCTTTGAGTATTTTCCTTAGTGCTGGTATGCAAGACACAAATTCAGCTTCTGTTTGTCATGGAAGGATTTTATTTCCCCATCAATTTTGAGAGATAGTTTTGCTGGGTAGGAAAATCTTGCCTGTAAATTTTTTTTCTTTCAGAGTTTGGAATATGTTGATCTAGGCCCTCCTGGCTTTCATTACTTGGTCTGGGAGGTCTGGAATGATCCTTATTGGTTTGCCTCTAAATGTTACTTGGTCTTTTACTTCTGTCGCCTTTAAGATTCTCTCTTTGGCCTCTACATTAGACAATTTGATTACTATGTGGCATGGTGTACATTTTCTCTGATCTTGTCTAAAGGGGGTTCTATATGTTTCCTGTACCTGTGTGTTGACTTCTCTTTCTATGTTTGGGAAATTTTCTGGTATTACTTATTTGAAAGGATTGTTGATTCCATTGGTTCCAAATTCTAATCCCTCTTCTATGCCTATTATTCTTAGGTTAGCTCTTTTAAAATTGGCCCAGATCTCATCAATGTCCATGTAGTGCTGTCAAAATTTTTTTCTAAAATATATACTATGCATTAATCTTTACATTGGTCATCTTCTAAGAGTGCTATTCTATTTTCCATGTGGTTTAATCTACTATTTATAGTTTTTATTGATGCGTTCACTTCAATTATTGTGTCTTTCACTTCCTTCATGGCTTCTTTTTTTTTTTTGTGGTACTATAGTAGAAATGGAACCCAGGGGCATTCTACCTCTGAGCTACATCCTAGCCCTTTTTTTATTCTTTATTTGGAAACAGAGTCTCATGAAATTGCAGAGGGCCTTGCTAAATAGCTGAGGCTGGCCGCAAACGTGTGATCATCCTATCTCAGTCTCCCAGTCTCCCAAGTACTGGGATTGTAAGCATGCACCACCATGCCCAGCTCAAGGCTTCTTTTTGATTCCTGTTTAGGGTGTCAGATTCATTGTTTATTTATTCCTTTATTTATTTCAGTCTCTTTCTGAATTATTTTCAGAAATCCTGTATTATTTCTACTATAGATGTCCATCAACAGATGAATGAATTGTAAAACTATGGAATATGAACAAAATGGAATTTTACTTGGCCATAAAGAAAAACAAAATCATGTAATTTGTAGGGAAATGGATGAAATTGGAAAAAAATATATTAGGTGAGATTAGTCAGTCACAAAAAGAAAAAAAAAATCTGATGCTCTCCCTGATAAGCAGAAGCTAAGGAGAAAGTGGGTCAAAAAAAGGGATTCTAGATGAAGAGAAACCTTTGATGAGCAAAGAAGGTGACCTAACTGCATGTAATGGGGGGCACCCTAATGTACATGATGTACATTCACAAACATATTAAAGTCAACCACTAAACTGAACATGAGAAAGAGGGAGGAAAGAGGGAATGGCATGGGATATGGGTTAGTGTTAAATGAGAGATGTATGCATGTATGCCTCTACCAGCTTGTACCTAACAAAGATGTATAATTACAATGCACCAATAAAAATATTTTTTAAAAAAGAAAGAAGTGACAGAAATATTTGAATTATTGGGAATAAGGAATGGGAGATATGAAAATGCCAAAGTTAATCCAGGGCTAGTGATTGTGTAGAATTTATTCCTCTGCCACCAATTCCATCTCTGTTATGTTAAAATCCACCTCTTAGAAAACATGCTCCTTCTCTCATTTCAAGTAAATATAAGTTTGAAAAGAATAGTTAAAATTCAGGAGCAGCATACATGGATTTGGAAATAGACTTTCTCCTCCCCGCTCCCCACATCCAGCATTAGCCCAAGAGGAAGAATTTATAGGAGTCTTCATAAAGGTTTTTAGTGCACTTCATAATCACATAAGTATTGGCAGTGAGGGGCTATTTTCATATAGTACAATTTGCTAAATTTACCTTTTTTTAAACTTTGAAACCAATGTAATTCACCAGGTATGTGTTCTGGATAAAATCTAACATTTCTGTTAGAGGAAGAATGGAAAGGAATTGAAGATTACTTTTCTACACCCTCTAACTTGTTAGATGAAGTCTATCCATAGAATAGAAAAGAATGTAATGTGGAGAGGAAATTACAAAGAAAATTTTAAATTATCACCAAATAAAAAAGCATAGTCAAATAATAATCATTAAATTATAACCAAATAACAAAGGCTCAAATTCATTTCTCATATGCACTAGGGTTTAAAACATAAGAGATGAAAGGAAGTACACATACCCCAAACAGAAACTAAGAAAATGAAAGAAACAAATAGATACAAAATAATGCCAAGAAAATAAAAACCAAAACAAGTTCACTTTCCAGAAAGGCATCAACATATGTTGAGAAGGAGAATGACAAGTTAGAAATAAAACAAATATGGCCTCGGGGATGATGAGAGGATTTTAAAATTTGTGTAATGCTTCAAATTGGAGAAATGCATATGTAAATATTCTAATCATGCATTTTTATCTCTGTATTTCTCATGCTTTGTTATCTGGGCCTCACTGATCCTGGAGGGCTGCCATTCTTGGGGCTAGCCAATTCCTAGAGATGGCAAAGTCTTGCCTGAAAATACAGTTTAAATGCAAATCAACCAATATGGAGCTTTTACCATCAACCTTCTTCTTTTTCAGATTCTGAGCAAATTATTCCATTGCTCTGATCACCTTGTGGCCAGAGATCAGGTACAAAAGCCCACTAACATTATTCAAAGTAGCTGACCCTAAGCCTGCTTATCCTGTCTTGCTGTACCTTTCCTATAGAAACCACAGTAAATGCTCTTGACCACATTTCTCCATTGCCTTTGACCAATACTGGTGCTGCCCCAGGAGCTCTACATGGTACAGTATATTTCTTCCTCTTAGGAATAGTGAATAACTGTCTTTTCAATAGCAGGTGTCTCCTGATATGTTGGATCACCATACCCAAATAATAACCAAATGTACATTTTAGGATCATAATAAATAAACTCTTAAGTGTTTGTAGGAATATTTCTTGTGTCTAACAATCACTTATTGAGCACGTACTAGATATTGAGCACCATTCTCTGTATATAATTATTTATATCTGAAATACATTACTTCTCACATCTGTAAGAGTTTACACTGTCTCTTCTATAATTTCCTTTATGAATACACTGATTCAATTCTTTTCTGTATCTTAAGATATATTGACTATATTCAAATGATATTTTCAGTGATGATCTAAATACTTACCAATTAGCATGCTGTTACATTGACTAATGAGAACTACTTCTAGCTATAGAGTTAGAAATGGATGCTGGAGATTCTTTCTGGACCAGGCTATCCCATCTATTTGCTGAGTAGTGATGAGATTTAGGACATCCTGGGGGAGGGTGTGAGATGGTAGTAGGGTTCTGGTGGTAGTATTGTCATATTTCATGTTGTAATAACCAATGTGCATGACCACACCAGTACTCTCAAGCTGAATACTTGATAACATATTCCTTGGTCTTCTTTCCCAGTTCAGTTCCCTAAGCCATTAATTTTATGAAGTAAATTATATAATTTGGTTATCCTTCTCTGAACAATGGCCAATGTCTTTCTTAAATCATGCTGCTTGGATTACTCTAAAAGTGGTGTACTAGCCCAGAGTGGACTCTATATCCTGATTGGAACTCTCCACTCCTAAAACCTCTCCACTAAAATCATATTTTTTGTTCCATTTTCACAAAATCAAAATATAATGTGCCCTTTAATAAAGTACTTCACTGTAATAAAAATGTCAGGATTTACTTCTTCTCTAGCTGCAAGAAAACTAATTGAAAGATTATCACATATTCCTTAAGCCAGCAATTCTATCAATATGTTTTAAATTGTATTTTTATACTATAATATTTATTTCCATATTGAAAAATTAATGGGCTCACTAATTTAAAACACTGTGTAACTAACAATAGATATACCTGCTAAAATTAATTAGCGTGTTCTGCTGAAAGTGGAAAAGAGGGAGAAAAAAACTATTTGAAGAATGATGATAATGCAATTAAAAGTATAATTCTCAGTAAGACTTTCTATTTTCAGGAATAATTTGTTTAAAATAATATTAAGTATCATCTGATATTGGCAAAGAGTTTTATGATAAAAAATATCTAATTTTTTATGATTAAAATTTGGCTACAGTTCTGGGGAAGGGTCTCAGTGGTAGAGCACTTGTTTAGCAATGTGCAGGGCTCTACAAACACAAAATAATAATAAATTGTCAACACTGTCCAAACTTTAGGTCCCATTATTCAGCTGAGTATGTATTACTGAAATTTTTGAGTTTTAAATAAAATAGTAAAAAATAAAATAACATTTATTCTTTTTATAAATACATACATATACATATACATATAGATTCATCCCTGTATATATTTATCCTATTTTTAAATCTGTAGAATTTGCATTTCAAACTGTTGTAGGTCAATCAGTGATCTTACAACTAATCTTTACTTCAGAATTGGTACCTTTCAAAAACATATATCCTTTTAAATTTTCAGTTGAATTCTTGATTTATCCTTTGCTACTGAAAGATTTTTCTAATTAACCTCTAAAGTTGCATTTCCTTTGATGACTGCAGTCATGAAATCCAAGTCTGCTTAATTAATGTGCTTGACCTTCCATCATAAGCTATTAGAGTGAGCTTTCAAAGCTAAATTAACATGGACATGAAATTCCTTTGAGAGTCAGAAGTCTCCAAATTGTGCACAAGAAAAATAATTCAGATGTATTTGCAAATACTGGGTGAAAATGGTAGGTATTTGACTCCAGTGAAGGCAAGGTCCTAGAATTTTAAGTCATTGTCTCAGATCATTCTAGTTGGAGGCCTACTTTCAATGTCCTCTAACCCAGTTGCTCATTGGAATATTGCAACTGAGGCCTCCATTCTTGGTGGAACACCCATATGCGCCCAAGGGAGTCCACTACTTCTTTACACACTCTTTCAGTTCCTTCACTGGGAAATATTCATACTCTTTAAAAATTCATAGCCTCCAAGTTGATGGATAGAAGCAGGATCTAAACCCATTTGGAGATGGAAACCAGAAGACTTCTTCCTCCAAGCTATAACCCCAGCCCGAATTTATATCTTCTTTGGAAACAGGATCTTGCTAGGTTTATGAGAGTCTCACTACTTGTTGAGGCTGTCTTGAACCTGCAATCCTCCTGTCTCAGCTTTCCAAGTACTGGGATTACAGACATGCACCATGACACTTATGCCATTTCTTTTATCAAACCTGTGTTGATACACTGTTTTTTGAAGTGTACCAAAACAACAACAAAACTCCTTCTTCATTTCTCAGTATTTTTTAACTGATACCTTCTTTCACTGTATTTACATGTTTTCTCTCACAAATTTATTTTTATTTTCCACCACAGATTTATGAAGCAGCTACAACATGACTGTCTTCTTTAAATCACCTTTTTCTGATAAATGTTGCTAAGATTAACAGTCTTAGACTTCTATAGATAACAGAATTAATGTTTCCTGCATTGAGATAGTAGGCATCAGTGATATCTCTGATCACAAACACATTTCCTATCATCATATACTAATTAAAAGTTTTGCTTAAAACTACCCTGTCCCAAACCTAAACCTTTTAAAGTAAAACAGTATATACTCTATTCAGCCAAGCAAACATTCAGTCTACACACCACTATATTCACAATGTCTTTCGATTTTTTCTCTTTACTTTCCACTGCCTTCCTAGATAGTCTTCATTGCCTCATATCCACTTTATGGTATCCTACCTGATCTTTTCCCTCAGCCACATTTCACTCTAATTAATCCTGATTCCTCAATCTCACTCATATTTCAGGGAGTATCTAATTCAATTACCAAAAGAACTTGTCCCTCATAATTTCCAATGATACTTTCTTCCCTGAGTCATGGCTTTTGTTTACTTACAATTTGACACTAGACAATAGAGTGTCTCAATTTATTGGAGAATTGTTTAATGTGTGTATTTCTGCCTCCCCAGTGCAGCAGGAAGATCCTTCTAAACAGGAGGTATATATATCATCATTTCTGACTATAATGCTATGTAACCAAATCTTGTATGTTGTGAACTCCTCTTAAATTACACTCTTCAAAGCCTTAAGCATAGTGATGATCACTGAATACAACTCAAGAGTCACATATTGAAAGGCTGCAATGCAAAGATATTAATAACCACATAGATGTTTTCCATGTAAAGATCTTGTCATTTCTCTAATCAGTAAACACAAGTTCAATGCAATAGTCAAAATGAGTTACTTACTAAGGCAAATTTTTTGTTGAGAATCATCTGCTCCACCAAAGATGACTCATTGTGGAAGAGATGGGGCTGCATGTGGCTCCACATGTGGGGAAACCACCAGAAGTCATCCACGGACCCCAAGAGACAGTCGTCCCCTTCATCTTCCTCTTCAGTTCCTTTAGGGGGAAATGATTATTCAATTAATTCTTTTATTTTACACTGTTTATCTCCCTTCCCCCACCTCCTATGTATTCTCATATATGTATTTCAAAGACACTAATTTTACTATCTTATGTACCTATAATACTAACATAAAACCTAGAAAGTAAAATCTATTAGAGAACAATCAGAGACTGTGACAAAACTTTTAAAAATGTTGTTACACATGAGACATAGACATTAGTGCAGATGGAAATATATAACCATTCCCAAGGACATTACAACTCTTAGCTTATAATATCTTTGCAAAATTTGTATTTTGGGGAGAATAGAGAATAGGTGTGAGATGGTTGGGGGAATTATGAGTATAAAAAAAGGTGTCAGAGCCAGTAATACATCATTTTGACATGGGTTGTGTATAGAGTTCCCAAAAATAATTTTATAATTCATTTGGGTCCCTCGGGATACCAGATCATTTAAGATTAAGTCAGTTATTTGTTGCAATTCTCAAATTGAAAATAGGCAAACATCTCTTGGGGCTTCCTAGTGATCAATCATTCCTGACTTCCACCAACCTAGCAATGGGATTATGGGTAAAGTGAATTGAGACTCCCTAGTTTATATAAAGTCTCCTGTCCTGCTGCTTTTACTTTCTGTCTTGTCACAAATAACTCTTCCCTTTCCCTGAAACACTCCTGTCATCCTTTTTTCATTCGTTTTGTAGTTAGCCCCTTCATTCAGTTTAATTTTCAGGATGAAGCAACACATCTCACGGTCCTTTAGAAAGATAGCTCAGGCCACTGTTACCCTTTCCTGGATGGATATCATGGTGAAATTTGTGAGTAAAATTTTGGTAGAGTGAAATCATGCAGGGGTTAAACCTATGAAAGATTTATCTTGACTCATAGTAGACACAAATGTATGTCATTCCTTTTCTCTTTAAAGCTGTTTAATCTCCTTTTCTTTAATTCTAATTTGAGTATGATTTAAGTCATAATTAAGTGTATCAAGAACAAGTGTCTGAGCCAGGCACAGTGGTGAATGTCTGTATTCCTAGCACTTGGGAGGCTGAGACAGAAAGATCCCAGGTTTGAGGTCAGTGTGCAGTAACTTAGTGAGACTCAGTTTCAGAATAAAAAGTAAAAAGGGGTGAGGGTGTAGTTCAGTGGTGAAGCACACCTGGGTTCAATCTCAAGTACCCCTGGAAGGGAAAAAAAGAGAACAAGTGTCTGCCAAACACTGAGATAAGATTGGCTGAGGGGTGGATGTGTGCAGTTGCACGGCCCTGGCCTCTTGTGGCCCTTTGAGCCCCACTTTGCCATGTTGCCCTCCTTGTCAGAAATGAAGGAAGACAGGTTTGAAAAAGCAAAGTTTTCAATTTTTAAATATTACTTAAGCCTGACATAGTGGTGCACACTTGTAATTCCAGTATCTGTGAGGCTGAGACAGGAAAACCACAGGTTGGTGACCAGTCTCAAGCACCCTAGGGAGGCCTTCTGCAACTTAGTGAGACCCTGTCTCAAAATAAAGAATAAAAAATAGGACTGTGGGTGTAGCTCAGAGGTAGAATGCCCCGGGTTCAATCCCCAGTACCACAAACATGTACAAATAAAAAATAATAATAATAAAATAAATAAATAAATCACTGCTAAATGGTTTAAATCTTGTAAGGTTATTGAAAATTATAATTTACTTTATTAGATATCTACTTATTTATTTCTTTATATTTTATTGATGCATTGTTATCTCACATAATGTAGTTCACGGTGATAGTGGCATACATAGCACTTAATGGGCTTTCTCCCAGCTCCCTCCCCATTCCTCCTCTTCCCCATACTGGATACTGACATTGGTTTTCTCACATATGTACATGTCAATGAAGGTGATTCCTTCATTGATCCTCTCTCTCCCACCCCTTCCCCTAGACCATCTCCCTGGCTCCACTGGAGTTTTTTCTCTATTTTCTGGAATCCCTCTGGTATCCCTATTACTCCCTAGCTTCACATATGAGAGAAAACACATGATTCTTCACTTTCTGTGACTTACTAAGCTCACTTAGTATTCTCCAGGTCCACCCATTTTCCTACAAGTGACATATTTTTTTCTTCTTTATTGCTGAGTAGCATTCCACTGTGTGTATTTCCTATAATTTTGTAATCCATTCATTTATTGATGGACACATAGGTTGTTTACATAATTTGGCTATTGTGAATCATGCCACTATAAATAAGGGCATGCATATATTATTATAATATTCTGATAGTAGCATATGATAGATGTGCTTCCAATTTTCTGAGAAATTTCCACACTTATCTCCATAGCAGCTGCACTAATTCGCAATCTCGCCAACAGTGTAGAAGAGTTTCTATTTTCCTACACCCTAACCCTCATTTATTGTTTTTTGACTTCTTGATGATTGCTATACTAATTGGGGTTAGATGGAATCTCAATGTAGTTTTTGAATTGCATCTTCCTGATTGCTAGTGATATTACAATTTTTTTTCATATATTTATTGGCCATTTGTATTTCTTCCTTTGTGAAATGTCTATTTAAATTTCTCATTTCTTGGTTGAGTTATATGGAAAAAGAAAAGATCTAGAAAAGCCAAAGCAATTCTCAGCAGGAACAATGCAAGACACATCACGATTTCTGACTTCAGACTATGCTACAGAGCTATAGTAATAAAAACAGAAGGGTATTGGCACCATTGGCATAATTTTCAACATAGGTGCCAAAACATATGTTGGAGAAAAGATAGCCTTTTCATAAATGATGTTGAGAAAACTTATTCCTTTGCAGAAAAATGGAATTAAATTCCTAATTTTTCCCCTATACAAGAGCCAACTTATTCCTTTGTAGAAAAATGGAATTAAGTTCCTACTTTTCACCCTATACAAGATGGATCAAAGACTTAGAAATTAGACCAGAAACTTTGAAGTACTAGAGTAGAGCATAGGTCCAATACTTCAACATATAGGCACGGGTAGAAATTTTCAGACCCCCAAAGCTCAGGAAATTAAAACAAGAATTAATACATTGGATGGCATGAAACTGAAAAGTTTCAGTTCAGCAAAGGAAACCACTAATATTCTAAAAAGAGAGCCTACAAATTTGGAGAAGATATTTTCTAGCTATTTTTCTGATAGAGGACTAGTATCTAGAATATATAAATAGATACCTAATAAATCATTTATTTCTATTTTTAAAATAACTATCTCTGCAGTATTTCACCTACAGTATCCCCCCTTCCATTATTACATGAAAAACATATTCCATTAAGACCTCCCCTGTGTCAAGTTCTTTACATTTAATTCACATAACAATCCTATGGGGAATGGGCCCTTGCTGACATTTTACAAATGAGGAAACTGGTCTTTTTTTTTTTTTTTTTTTTCTTTGAGGTACTGGGGATTGAACTTGAGAGCATTCTACATCTGAGCTATACCCCCAGCCGTATTTTTTTTTTCTTCTTTATTTTGAAACAGGTCTCACTAAGTTGCAGAGGGCCTCACTAAGTAGCTAAGGCTGCCCATAAACCCAAATCCTCCAGTCTCAGCCTCCCATGTACTGGGATTACAAGCATGCGCCACCATGCCCAGCAGGAAACTGATCTTTTGACAGGTGATATAACTTGTCCCAAGTCACTCAGTCACTCAGACTTTTGGGACAGAACCTAAATCCTAAACTTTAGTTCTAATTCAGATTATGGGACTCCAAATTCAGGTATCTAGATGTAAGATTAGAATTTTCTAGTACAATAACATATTGCTTCTCATGTTGTCATATAATTCTTTGACATAATTAGAATTTACAGCTACTAGTCCTTCTAAGTGATTTGGTGAAAAATACAACCTAGCAAACCCATAGATAAAGAGAACTTTTTTGTCATTTGGTTTCTCCAATCAAAGACTGTCAATTAAACAACAAAAATTCAATTTTATTTTTTAATAAAATTAAGAATTGGGCTCTAATTTATTTAAGGTTAAGACTAATTAATGCTTGGCAAGGTTTATGCCTTTAAGAACTTGTAAATTGCTATATTCTCATCAAGAACACAAGGCATTATATTATGTAAATCCCAGCATTTGATGAAAAGATACATGAGAAATATTTAACAAAGTACCTTCAGTATGATTACTGCTCACTAAAAAGGAAGGATAAGTTTTATTTTCATCTCTCTATTTATCACAAAAGTTCACAAAGCCTCAAAAAATCAAAATAAATCACAAAATATAAAGTCCTTTCGTGAATCAAAGTCTTACTAATATGAGAGTATTGCTTTTCTCCTTCCATCTAAGATTTGAGTAAAAAGGATAGATGGTTTAATAGAAATAGGATTACATGTATTGTTTTTCGAATGTTGAACCAGCCTTGCATCCCTGGGATGAATCCGACTTGGTCATGGTGTATAATTTTCTTGATGTGGCTTTGAATGCGCATTGCTAGTATCTTGTTTAGCAGTTTTGCATCTAAATTCATCAGTGATATAGGCCTATAGTTTTCTTTTCTTGAGCTGTCTTTATTTGGTTTTGGTA
>PVLC010003343.1:72851-99101 GCA_004027655.1 Graphiurus murinus | reverse complement strand
CTGACCAGGAGATAGGGGGAGGGTGGGTGGGAATTGGGGAAGGGTTAATGAGAAATATGTGCATGGATGTCTTTACCTGTACTAGTTTGTACCCAACAAAAATGTGTAATTAACCCGGTTGTACCCAAAAAATGTATAAAATTCCATGCTAAAAAATTAAAAAAAGAAATAAAAAATTTAAAAAAAAAAAAAAAAAAAAGGTAAAAAGTAAAATTGGACTTTTACCAAAGAACTTTTTTCCAGCCAGGTTTGGCATGACATGACATTGGTGATACCTCAACAACTATTTAAATTTCAAATATTTGGAAGCCAATATTTTGTGGTAAGAAGTGAAACAGTGTTGGAGTCTGAATAGCTTGATTTAAAATCATGCCTGTCATCTTTTAGTTGGGTGAACCTCCACAATTGGCTCCAAGTTCTCTTGCTCCAGTCTCTGTCTTCCAGAACGTGATTTCAAGGGTGCATTACCCATTATGCAGCTGGAAAGGCATGACATGGAAACTGAACTAAACTCAGGCGCATAGTAGATTCTCAACAAAAGTGAGTGATTCTCAACAGAGTGAGGCAAAGAGGGAATAACATGCTGCTTCCTACTTTTATTGAACTTACGGTGTTTTTTTTTTTTTTTTTTTCAAGATTTTCTCACTCATGTTGCACTTACGGTCTTTCTCCAAAGGAGGAAGTGAGAATCACCCCCGCGCAGTGAATGAGGTGATCATTGCGGCGCAGGCCCAGGGCTGGCGCCTGACTCACGCCAGCTGTCAGTGTTGGCTTTTCTTCCTCTTCTCACTCTCTCCATTTGACCCGCTTGGGCTGAGGTGGCTCTATCCTAACTTAGGTAGGTGGTCCCTTCTGGAAACACCAAAATAGATGAGAGTATTATAATCGCACCAGGAAAACAAAATTATCCAATCATTCAGTTATCACTAACTTGGTCGTTTCTCCATGTTATAAGGTCCCATTTTCCAATTAAGCCTCTTCTATCTCCACAGTTTAAGGCAGTCTTTTCTTTCTTCTAAAAATGTTACACGAACAGCCTTCATATAAACTATGGACTTGGACAAAAAGAAGTCTAATAGAGCAGGCCCTCTCTATCCATGGGTTCCACATCAGTAGATTCAACCAATCACAACTCAAAAATATATATTTTTTTAAATTGTGTCTGCATTGAAAATGTACAGACTCTTCTCTTGTCATTGTTCCCTAGGCAGTGCATTATAGTGACTGTTTATATAACATTTACATAAGTTATATAGAGATAATTAAAACAAACAGGAGGATGTGCATGGCTGTATTCCATTTTATGTAAGGAAGTTGAGCATCCTTGGATATTGCAATCCATGGGGGTCCTGGAACCAACTGGTTACAGTTACTAAAGGATGAATATATACGTTCACATTCACATAGTTTTACTGGTTGAGTTCTTTTACATGTGTTATATGTTCAGTTTACTTTCCAATGAACTTCCATTCCTTCCTTGTTTTTATATGCTACTGCACTGAGTAATAACCTTTAGAATTCCCCAAATCAAGCTGGGGATAGTGGTTCATGCTTGTTATCCCAGTACTTGAGAGGCTGAGGTAGGAGGCTCACAGGTTCAAGGCCAGCCTCAGTAAGTTAGTGAGACAGTACACAACTTAATGAGACCTGTTTCAAATTAATGAGTAAAGCAGAACTTGTGATGTAGCTCAGAGGTAGAATTCCTCTGGGTTAAATTCCCAGTGCCACAAAAATTAAATTAAATCTAAATAAACAAAGGACTAGGAGTTTAATCCCAACTACTAAAAAAAAGAAACAAAAACAAAAAGAAGTACCCCAGGTCATGGATGTAAAGTTCATTGAGTTGTTCCCTCTAATTTACTCTTCTGATTTTTACAAACTGCTTTCATATATTCCTGGAGCTGAAAGAGGTATAAATATATCCCCAACCTATAGTGGTGGATCGATAATGTATATTATACATACCAACTAACCAGATTTCATACCAAAGCTGAAGAGTGTGAAAATCCCCCTATTCATCAAATATCTTTAAACAACTAACAGATACTAGAAATGACAAGCATATGGGCAAGAAAAAAGGAGAGATATACATGTGGGGCCTGTGGTTTATGATCCCAGAGGAGAAGTACACCAAGTCTCAGGCTAGTGGAGTAGATGAATGTTCTGACAACGACTGAGGAAGTCTTCATGGTGCTGTAATTGGTTTAAGACCATTCCACCTGTCCAAAGAACAGTAAAGAAGGAAGATTACATGTGTGATCCTGAGTATGTGAGCATTCGTCGGGGCAATGAGGTAGCCACAGAGCGACCAGGCTGGAAGTCGAATCCAGAGACTAGAAGAGGGTAGCCAGAACTAAATAATGAGATATCAAGAATAGGAGTAATATGAGAAATTGTTCCAGTGTGACTCTAGAGCTAATTATCAAGAGACCACTCGTGTTTCCTGTAATATTTCTTACGAGCATGCCATAGCAGTAGGGGTAGGAAGAAGCAAGGGCGTGCATAAGAATGATCCAATGGGATGACCAAAATATCTTGGAAAGGTTGCCAGCGGTTTCTTTCTTTCTCAGAAGGATGCAATTAGAGAAACCCTATGTAGATTGATGTTCATATTTCCTTTGCATGCGTCGTTTCAGGAAACTGGAGGATGACACTGACTTAAACAAGGGCAAAGGATTTGTGCTCATTAGCCTTGTATTTCAGCATCTCTAAGAAATGTACAGTTGCCCAGGGAGAACAAAGATGAATGGTATCCAGAAACTTCCCTCCATCAGACCTTCTGTGTTTCCTAAGAAGAGTATCATAAAGACCAACTGAGCATTAATTATTCCTGTGCATCCCTCTTTTAATATTACTATATGATTTTACATTATATTTCTATATCATTTTGTGCCTGTTATGTCTGGAAATGATCTCATCACTTAGAAAGCCAGCTTTTCTTGTATTGTCATGCAAAATCAATTTTGTAATTGAAAAATCCATGAGTCTTTATTGTATCTCGAAGACAATCTTCAAGAATAGCAATAACTTTTCTGCTGTTTCGATTACTGGCATACACCCCCTGGAAATACCTCCAGTAACGGCTGGTGTGCTAGTCACTACACTTTCTCTTCCTATCTGTGCTTTTACTAGTATTAAATTTTTGAGCAATACTCATCCATGAGTATCAAAAGAAGGAGATTATTAATTCAAAGTACAAATATGAGCAAAAGCTTGGTGAGCAAATTACTTCCAGTCTCTAATCTTTCAGTATTCTTTTGACAGATATGCTTGGGCTTACCATCTGACAAAGGGATTCAGTTTTCTGCCACCTTGGAAAGTAGAGTAAATAAATGTTATCCATGGATGGTCTGACTATTTTGGGAGCCCCAGAGCCAGGCAGTAGAGGATACAGTCTGTTTTCTGACATCCTTCATCTGGAGAAGTAGGTTAAATCGTATCACCACTGGTCTCAACCCAAGACTTTTCTACCCTTCCTGCCAAATCACTAGCAGACCCTTCCATCAGAAACACAGCTTGCTCGTATAGATAAAATTGATGGGATACAACTTTCCATAGCATGAACCAAAGTGCGACGATGCCAGAATCTCTACTCTAAAATTTTATTCTGAGCAGAGCTTTAGCTAACATGGAGGATTGCTATTAATTTTGTGAGATGTGCAAATGACATTACTATTATATCAATGAATGTCCTCAATCTTAGTGGTGTATATAAGATATTTAGGAAATATCCTGAGTCTGAAAACTTTGGCAAAAAAAAAAAAGACAAAAAAAGTAAGCAGTATGGCAAATGTAAATAATTGTTTAAATGGGTGTGTATTCACTATTTGATACTCTTAATTCTCTGTGTAACAATGTATCATAAAATACAAGTAACCATTTTCATGAAATCAATATGCCTGTTCATAAAACTCAGTAATTTGAAACAGAAATATCTATGGTGGCAACAAGAAAACCATTTATTTATTTATTTACTTACTTATTCATTTATTTTGGTGCTGGGGATTGAACCTAGGGGAACTTCAACTCTGAGTCACACCCCCGGCCCTCTCCTTATTTTCTTTTTTTTTAATTTTGAAGGTTATCACAGGGTTACTGAGGCTGGTCTCCAATCTGTGGTCCTCCTGTCTCAGCCTCCCATGCTGGGATTAGAGGTGTGTGCCACTATGCCCAGCTGAGACTGTTCTTTGTCTCTGAAGCCTTTATTCTCTTGATAGAGCTTTCCCTAATGATTAGCTTCTTATTAAACTTAATTATAGCAAGATCAATTTCTCAGTCCAGACACCTGACCTCTTCCCTAATGAGTCGTTTTACTCTTTCTTCTCTGTATTTTCCCCAGTCATCTGCCTTCCAGGTACATTTGTGGCAAAAGTTATCAATGCTGGAGAGATAGGTCAGGTGTAATATTATATTTCCTTTGCGCATTTCTATAATTGGGTCACAATTTTCATAGAGAATACTAAAGTTTTCATTGTCACCAACACTGTAGAGGGTATAAAATAATTCAAGCTTGTCTTAAAGCATTAAAAATTACATATTTTTAGAAAATAAAGAAAATACATATCCACATAGACTTATAGCTACTGATATAAAGCAATGTATACATATATCTAATAGATATTATATTTAAAGTAGACTTTTAATCACCACAAACTAGATATGATAATAATTAGCAGTTTGGGTATTTGACATGTATTCTCAGAATCATTTGCATAATATTTTATACAGGGTGTGAAGGAAGAAAAACTGAGATAATCATTGAAGAAATTCCCACTTATTCAACTCTAGACCAACATAAAGAATAACATCATGAGGATAAGAAAAGGTATGCACAGAAATCCCCAAGTTTTGACAAATGCTCCTTTTGAAGAAAAATAATGGTGTATGTTGAATGGAAATAGCCACTTTATTTTTTAAAAAAATACATTCTTTGTAAACCAAATTGAGAAAATTCACACCCAGCAGACAGAATCAAGAGCAAGAAAAAAAAACCTTCCTTTGAAAAAAATCAATTAGTGTTTTGAATTCTTCATAAGCAAATTCAATAAAACACATTTTAATTTGTTGCAAAATAAAGATTTTAAAAATAGGGACTCTGCCCGGCCGATATCCTCTATTAATGACTGTAAATATGTGAACGTATCTTCTCATCAATTTTTCTCTCTTTCAGCTGTTTTTGTTCTCGGTACAAAGTGACTTCTTTTCCTTTTTGAGATTTAGTATGTCAACCGCAGCCTGCTCGGTTACACAAAGATGCCTGGTTACTTGAAAGACTTTGATACGTCTGTGCTATTCCCTGTGAGCTGACATATGTCTACGAGCAACAGAGGGAAGGAACTTCAAGGATGAGCACCACTCTTTGCCGTAATTGGTATTCCAGCCTGCTCGTTCAGATGGATTATTGTTAGTGTGATAGGCAGCCAACATTAATGTCAAATTAACATAAACTATAAGGATGGCAGTATGCTGGAATTTGCATAATTTTCATCAGAATCTAAAGGCTTTTGAAATTGATTCTCAAGGACTAATAAAGACATATTAGTTTACTTACATTTTTGGGATGTTATTTAAAATGTCACATTCTAATTTTAAGGCAGTGATCTGCAACTTAGGATAATGGACAGTGTATGAATTTTAGCCACAAATTAAATAATTGATGTGAAAATACAATCCCTCATAGTTATTAATAGGCCTGTGCATGGGCAAAAGAGCACCATTTAATTTTTTTTAATATGATGTTACTCAAACCCCATCCCTTGTTAATTTCATCCTAGGATTCATGAGGCACATTCTCAGGTGCCTTGCCACAGTCTGTTTCATGATTTCCAGTAGAATGTTAATGATTCTATCCCAAAGTCTTCAAAACCTTGTCATATTATCTATGCCATTCCCAGGAAAACTTTTCAAGAAAGTTAAAAGTGCTTAGATTTCTTTTCTTTTCTTTTTTTTATTGGTGCATTGTAATTATACATCTTAATGAGGTACAAGCTAGTAGAGGCATACGTGCATACAGCTCTCATTTAACCTTTCCCCAATTCCCACCCCATATTCTTTCCTTTCCCTCTTTCTCATGTTCTGTTAAGTGATTGACTTTGATATGTTTGTGAATGTACACCATGTGCATTAGGGTGTCCCCCCCCCCCCCCCATCACCTTCAGTTAGGTCATCTTTTTTGCTCATCTAAGGATTCTCCTTCTTGGTCTAGAGTCCCTCCGATGCCCCATTTTCTCCCTAGCTTTTACATATTAAGGAGAGCATCAATGTTTTTCTTTTACTTTTTGTGACTGACTAATCCCACTTAGCATAATGTTTTCCAGCTCCATTCATTTCCCTGAAAAATGACACATTTTTGTTCTTCTTTATGGTTGAGTAAAATTCCATTGTGTACATATCCCATAGTTTTGTAATCCATTCATCTGTTGATGGACATCTCCACTGGTTCCATAGTTTGGCAATTGTAAATTGGGCAGCTATAAATATAGATATACACGCATTAGTCTGATAGTTTGGTTTTCCATTCTTTTGCTGGATCATATGGTAGATTCATTCCCATGCATCTGAGGATCATACTGTTTTCCAAAGTGATTGCACTAATTTGCAATCCCACCAACAATGTATTAGGGTTCCCACTTCTCCACACCCTCACCAACCAGCATTTGTTGTTGTTTGTGTTTTTAATGATTGCCATTGTGATTGGAGTTAGGTGAAATCTCAAGGTAGTTTTTATTTGCATCTGATTGCTAATGATGTGGAACATTTCCTCATACATTTATTAGCCATTATTAGCCATTTGTATTTCTCCTTTTATGAAATGTCTATTTAGTTCACTTGCCAATTTTCTAATTTTAGTCATGTTCCATTTTTCATTTTGAGATCACACACACACACACACACACACATACACACACACACACAAACCATTTTTGAATGAGAGAAGGAGACATTTAAAATCCCTAGATGCTAAGAGGCAGCACATGAAAGACAACAGCAAATAAGTTCTATCTGAAGGTGAGGGGCTCCCAGCGGGAGGCAAAAATTATACCTGTTTGTGGCAATTGTGCTATGCATCATAATACAAAAATTAAGTAACTAGTGTGAGCACAAGTCTAAACAAAGACCAATGCAGAACACCTGTGTTAAAAATAATTTATACAGCTGGGCGTAGTGGTACATGTTTGTAATCCCAGTACTTGGGAGGCTGAACCTGGAGGATCCAGGTTTGTGGCCAGCCTCTGCTACTTAGTGAGGTCCTCCGGAACTTAGTGAGACCCTGTTTCAAAATAAAGATTAAAAATTAGGGCTGGGGGTGGAGCTCAGAGGTAGCACGCCCCTGGGTTTCATCCCCAGTACAGCAAAAAAAAAAAAAAAAAAAAAAAGTTGTACAAAGCACAGCAAGAAAGATAATACTATCAGGTGATAATGGTGAAGAGGCAGGAGGATGAACAATTACTAATCTTTTATGTATTAATAATAAAATACTAATAAAATATGTGAAGAAGTAAAAGATAATATAAAAAATTTTAATTATAAATTACCACTTTGACAAAAACGCAAGTATTCTTTAATATCTGAAAAAATAAAAAAATTGTGTAGTTAGTGAATTACATCATGTAAATAGAAAATATGTTGAGATTGCCAATTCCAAACAAAAGTGACGTCAATAAGTGTTAGCAGGGTAAACGTATACTTTAAAAAGAGCTTCACTTTAGATCTAAGCAAAACAAAACACAGATCTATGCCTTATAAAAAAAACGAAACATGAAAGGTAATTCACAAAGCTGAAAAATAATATAGTGAGGAAGTGTGCCTAAAACAAGTGCAAGTAAAAAGAAAGCAGATTTGTGACCTTAATATTAAACAAGGTAGAATTCAGGTTGATGTCTGCACGTGAGGTAAAAGGGTATTTCCTGATAGTACAGTCTGCTATCCACAGTGGAGACAAAACAGTTATGCATATCCTTATCCAGAACATAGCAGCAATATTAGGAAAGTGAAAGCTAAAGACCTTCATGGAAACGTAATATGTATAAATCAATGAGTTAGGATGAAGAATATTTTAGTATAGTATAGACAATACCAAAAATTGTTGTTTGACAAAAAATAATCAACCAAAAAATCTCTACCTTATCTAATCAGAAGAAAAAGAAAAAAAATATGAACATATAAAATATAAAACAATTAGAAAATGATCATAGAAACAGGAAATTATAAAAGTAGATTTTCTTTAAAATATGCAAATAAATTTAAAAACATATTTAAGACAGATAATTGATAGGAAAATATATTTTAATGAAATGGACTCCAGAAGAAAATTAAATTTGCATATAATGACTTTCATGCAGAATATTGCCCTTGGCAAATAAAATAATAACAAAACCTGAATGAAACAAACTAAATCAAATCAAAGCCTTGCAAAAGAGTTTTATGAGATATTGTTAGCAAATCTCTAAAATCAAATTACTGCAATACTATGTAAATATGTCCAGAATGCTTACAAGAGGAGAGCTTCAAAAATTCTTATTATGAGCGGAGGATATATTAACACCAGTATATGTATAATTACAAAAATATCACTTATGAATATTCATCTCAAAATCATAAATAACCTGTGTCATCAACATTTATTTATTTATTTATTTATTTATTTATTTATTTATTTACTTGTTTGTTTATTCATATTTTTGTGGTACTGGGGATTGAAACCAGAGGCATTCTACTTCCGAGCTACATCCCCAGCCCTATTTATTTATTTATTTATTTATTTATTTATTTATTTATTTATTTATTTATTTATATAGTTAGGGTTTTTGTGCTGCTGGGGATTGAACTTAGGAATATTCTACTTCTGAGCTACACCACCAGCCCTATTTTATGATTTATTTTGAAACAGAGTTTCACTAAATTGCAGAGGGGCCTCAGTAAGTTCCTGAGACGAGCAGTGAACCTGTGATTCTCCTGTCTCAGCCTCCCAAGTTCTGGGATTACAAAAGTACCCCACAATACCTGATACTAATTTTTTTTTTATTTTTGATACAGGGTCTCATTAGGTTGATAAGAGTCTCACAACTTGCTGATGCTGTTCTCTAACCTGCAAACCTCCTGTCTCAGTCTTCCAAATACTGGGATTACGGTATTGTAAACATGCCAGGTGAGCGACATATTTAAAGAAATAATTGCAACATGACTTAGTGGGGTTTATTCTAGGAATGTAAGGATGTTTCAATATTGTTAAATTTCTTTATATAATTTATCAAATCCATATGCTTAGAAAAACCTCAGAGAATTTATTCGTAAGAAATAAAAAATTCATTAAATTGAGCAATCATTTTTAAAATAAAAATTCAAGAAGATAGGAAAAACATAAATATTTTAGCATGATAAAAGAGATCTATCACATCCTCAATTCCCTTCTTAATAGGTTAAGCCTTATACATGAGTACTGATAAAAATAATTAGAAAGTGTAAGTAAATTACATGATGTACAAAATGTAGAAAGTCAAGAAAAATTGAATAATCTATGTTTGTAAAGAATATTACTGCACATGTGCAAAATGCAAGAAAACAAATTGGGAGCAATCCTAAACTATAAAATAAATCAGCAATATTATAACCATAAGGTTTAAGTCAGAAATAACCAGGCATGCTGATGCTCTTCTGGGTCAGGTCATCGGCGGCTGCAGCACAGCTGGGCAGGTGCCAGCCACCCGAGGATCCCACCTGGTATGGCTTGCTCCACCCCCACACCTGGCACCAGCTGCCATATCTGCTTTCTCTCTGAAAGCTCAAATCTGGCACCCTAGTACCATGTGGTAACAAATTAAGTGAGAGTGCTATAGAACAAGGTTTTTACCTGCCTCCCCCAGGTGGAGAGGAACATTTCCAAAATCCTGGGTGCCACCCATGGGGCAGCAAATTTTTTTTTGTACATGAATGCCAAGTACTTCATAATGAGGAATATTGGTGACCCAGCCATGGCTGACGTCAGCAGAGAGTGCCCCGGTCAAGCAGCTGTGGCCAAGTATCGGGGCCCCGGGCTTCTCGGGTTTTGAGGGTTCCCCGTACGGGCCACCAATTATCGGGCGCCCCAGGCTGAACCCTCAGCCATGAGGCCCCAATAAAAGACGCCGGCTAAATGCTACTGGTTCGAACCTCTTTTATTATCTCTCTCTCTTTTTTCTGGGATCAAAGGTTTTACACACACGATAACAAACACAGTGCTGAGGTCGTCTTTCCAAATAGCGCTTTTCCTACAGACTTCAATAACCCCTCTCTCTCTAGCAATCCGTCTTCCACTAGCAACCCACAATCTTTCTTCCCAGGACTTCCCCAGCAACCCGGCCAACCTCTTCCCAACCGCTTCTTCTTCCCAACCAATTCCTCCCAGAACTTTTCCCAACAACTTCCCAGCCCAGTAACTTCCCAACCAGCCTTTCCCCAGCAGCGTGCGTGCTGCTTCTATGCGAGAGGTGGAGGCTTTTATAGCTGCACCGGGCCTAAGCCACGAGGTGTCTCATACAGCTCTCACCTGGCCGGCCACGAGTCGGGTGTGCTGGTGCATGCGCTCTGGCGTGGCACAGCCCACCTGTAGCTGCTTCTGGCACTTTACCAGGCGCCAATCTAGAGGCAAGGTCCAGCTGGCCAGGCTAGGCCCCCGACAGCCAAGTGCATGGACAGTGGGCCGTATGTTGCCTCTGGAGGTGATTCTAAGAAACTGTGGGTCTGGGAGAGTGCACAGAAATATGAGCATCATCTTCTGGTCAGAAAGATAAAGGGTATTGCTTTGAAGAGAATAAGAGGACCACGGTGGTCCAGGAAAGAAGGGAGGAGTTTGGAACCATCTTCTTGTGGAACAATGGCTCTCCTGTGGATGAGGTGACAGGTCACAGCAGAGTCATCAAGGACATAAGCCACAGACAGAAGAAGCCACGTGGGCTGGTGACAGGGAATAGAAATGACTATTCTACATCCTTCAAGGGAACTCTTCCATTCAAGTTCACTTTTGCAATTGGTGACCGTGGCTATTTTCTCTATTATATGCAAAAAGGGGGAAAGGGGTTGCTGTGGTTTGTGCTGACAGCCAGATCTATATCTATGATGAGAAGATGGGAGAAAAAGTGTGTACACTCATAGGAAGCAAGGCACGTGAAGAAGGAATTTGTGATAACACCCATTTGCCTACTGCTTCCAGAGACAAAACCTGCGGGACTTGACAGGTCAGCATAGCTCTGTCAACAGCACCTTCCTATGGGTTGCAGCGTGCTGGACCAGCAAATGGGCTGCTTGTGGCAGAAGGGCCACCTCCTCCCTGTCTGCGTACATCAACGCTCTAGCAAAAGCAATATCAGCAAGCCTCTGAGGAGTTTCACGGGTCACAGTAAGCCCATCCAGTATCTGAAGGTGCATAAAGCAGAGCAGGTCTTACATCTGCTCTGATGGAGGTGATGGACGCATTCATTTACGGGGTTCAGAGGCAGAGGAAAGCGACCTCTTGTCTAGGAAAGGTCGCAGGAATCAATTGTCTGGAAAGAATGTGGAGGAGGCTGAGCACCCCATCAGCTGCAGCATGGAAGACGCCGTGCGGTACACTGATCTCAGAGTGGAGGACCACAGCAGATGAGGTCTCGTGAGACCTGATGTTTAACCAAAGTGCAGAGCTGTCATCCCCAAGGATACGTCCAGGTTGTGTGCACTGGGAAGATGGTCCTGCTAAAGGACCTGCGTGTACTCCGTGCTGAGCACTATGCTGAAGCCAAGCTCCTGGACACCAATGGCCCCGTATCCAACGTGACCTCCCCTTTGAAGGTGCCTTTGCCACCATTGTGCACCACCGGCAAAGTGGTCTAAAGTTCACTGATGCCCATGGCTACTGGGACAGTGATGCTTTTCACAGATACCCTGCAAACATTCCTACCTGGCCTGGTCACGAGACAGTGGACACTGTGCCTCTGTGTATGTCTTGACTGGGAAACTAGAATCCAGATCCAACCTGCACACCGGCTTCACCATGTCCCTAGCTTGGCCTTACTGGATGAGCAGGTGCTAGTCACAACCTCCGGAAGGCCTCTCTCAACCTTGCCTTACTAAGGAGACCCTCCCCTTTCCCACCCCATAACCAAGCCAGGGACTGGACTTGCAGGAGATCGGATCCTATTTCTCCGTTGGTGTGATACACTGCCTGCCCTGCCCTACCTGAGGAAGGGGGAGGCCCACGCTGTTTGCTCTCATCTCTCTACAGGCTGGCTGTCCATGTTTCTACATGTCCTTCTGAAAGACTTCGATAGTAACAGTTTGCAGGTGAAAAATAAAACCAGCACTTACCATGCGCAGAGGAACTAACGACCACAAAACCTTGGAGAAGTAGAACATTCCAGAAGTGAGACACAGCCCCCAGGCTCCTGGGATGTCTCAGGGAAGGTGGCAAACTTGAGCAGACACAGCTCCGGTTTTCCTGCCCAAGAGACTTCCCTCCTAATGAGTGGCAGGAATATCCAGTGCAGATTCTCAGCGCCGGCATTTCCTGTACAGCAGATGTCTCCCTGTTTCGTGATGTGTGAGAATCACACTGCGTGGCTGCCTCCACAAAGCTGCCTCCGGATCAGAGGGGCACACACAGAAACCCTGGACGAATCTCATTGTCAGATTTTGTGCTTGGTTTCAAGAACGAAATTGCGGATTTTTTTTTTTTTTTTTTTTTTTTTTTTAATGCAGCTTAACTGTGGCTGATGTGCGTTCAGAAGCTCGTGTGTCCACAGTACCTTGTCCTGGTTTCCAGAGCCCTTGGGGGCACAGTGAGGTGTCCTGGTTACCAAATGACCGTCAGGTTTTCATCTTTCCTGTTTTTCTCTCTTCCTTCTGCCTTGGAGAGTGAAGATTAATTTAAGGGAAAAGATGACATCATTGGAATCTGTCATCATTTCAAAATTTCTTTTCTTTTTTTTTTTTTTTTTGTTTAGCAGTTAAAATTAAGTTATAGAGTACCATGGATCAGAGGCTTTTATGCATGTGTAGAAATCAATGGTAAATGTTGCCTACGAACAATTCTTCCCTTGCGCTTTTTTTTCCTTTAAAGGCACTCTACCTGTGAGCTACACCCCAGCCCTATTTTATTTTTTTATTTTGAAACAGGGTCTCGCTAAGTTCCTGAGACTGGCCTCAAACCTGTCATACTCCAATCTTAGCCTCCCAAGTACTGGAATTACAGACATGCACCGCCACACCTGACTCCCCTTCCACTTGTGAAAATACTTTGAGCTCTAAGAGACTAGACTGAAAAATCATTAAATATATTTCTCCTTTATGGGAAAAAAAGACAACTAGTGTTCTGTATACAGTCAGTTACAATTTAGAATCTCTATTACAATAGCTATTTATAATAATAACAAAAATTAAATATACTTAGCATCTATATTAAACAGGAAATACATCTAAGCTTTGTGAAGAAAAATTAAAGAAACCATTGAAGGTAACAAATTATACTCTTATAAATACAAAACTGCATCATATTTTTAGATGTTGCAATGATGTCAGTTGTATCCAAGTGAATTTATCTATATAACATTTTTTAACAATAGAATTTTTTACAAAAGCATCTGAGGAAATGAGCTAGGAAGTATGAAGGAGAAAACTCTGAGGAAATGTCAAGAAGGAGCACCCCTGTCAGATATTAAACACATGATAAATCATCAGCATTAAAGCAGTATGCTGTGGAGAACGTGTAGAAAGACAGAGGGAGTGATCAGGGGAGAGAAATCCAGAAATAGACCGATGGGTATGTGCTTTTAGTTGTGGCAATGGAACTACTTCAAATGAAGGAGGAAAAAATATATATATATACACTACTCAAGATACAATGTTCTGACAATTGCAGCCTTTTGGGGAAAAAAGTTGGTTCTATTTATCACACCAAACACTTAAAAAGTGTCAAACTAAATGAACATTTAAATGCAAAATGCAGTGAAGGAATCACTGCCATGGACACTCTGCTCACATGTGAGAACACCAGTGCCAATCTCGTTATCCTGTATGGGGAAGGGGAGTGGGAAGGGAGCGGGGAAAGCCCACCAAGTGCTGTGTACATGTATTTACTGTGAGCTACACTGTGATGTGAGACTATAATGCACCAATAAAAGTATAAAAATAAAAATAAGTGCAAAATTCAAGGCCACAAAAATGAAAGCATGTAGGAGTATTTCCTAATAAGCTGAGTATCGAAAAGGCTCATGTTATATTGATTTAAAATTCAGAGGCCATGAAACAATTAAAAAATAATGGTTCGGTTGGTCCACAATGCTGGGCATGGTGGCGCTCGCTTGTGATCCCAGTACTTGGAAGGCTGAGACTCGCGGCCAGCCTCAGCTACTTAGTGAGGCCCTGTTTCAAAATAAAGAATAAAAATAGGGCTGAGGGTGTAGCGTGGAGGTAGAATGACTCTGAGTTCAATCCTCAGTACCACACACAAAAAATTAAAAAATAAAAAATAAAAAACTTTGGTCCAAGCTGTGCTCGCCCCTCCAGTCATAAGATTTTCAGGAGGCATGGTAAAAGGTCACTGGTTCTTATATGCTGTGCATGAAATACTACAAGAAAGAGCTGAGTAGAAAAAAAAAAAAATATCTGGCCCAACATTGACAGAATTTAAAGGAAATACAAAGGAGTCAGAACCTGCTAAGTTAGAAAACAAACTCTGTAATGCAGTTAAGGTTTTAAGTCACAGAAAGTTTGCCAAAGTGCACAGTGGCAAATCCAGTGTTTGAATCCAGTGTTTTCAAAGGCCTCAGGAAGAATTAAAACTTTACTTAGTGGACAGTTTCTAGCAGATTAAAGAGATTCTAGGAAACTTTAGAATATTTCTCTCACAGTAGGCTGACATGTCAAGAATAGCATTGAATTGCTTGAGGACAAAGCCCTGTCTGGATAAGAATGTCGTACGTTTCTCC
This sequence comes from Graphiurus murinus, assembly GCA_004027655.1. Taxonomy (NCBI): domain Eukaryota; kingdom Metazoa; phylum Chordata; class Mammalia; order Rodentia; family Gliridae; genus Graphiurus; species Graphiurus murinus. The sequence goes on along the minus strand of PVLC010003343.1, from coordinate 84,165 downwards.
ATTACTCTGGTAGAGTCTCTTGAATAGAGTTGCTGCAGAAAATCTACCAGTATCCTGGCCTAAAAGAGACAGAGATTGTTCAAAGTCCAGAAAGGACATGGCAATCCCACTTTTAAATGATACACAGTTGACTGAGAAAATAGAAGCACCTCAAAGGACTTACCTTCTATGCTCTCTTCAGAACCATCCAAAGAGAAAAATGGAAAATAAATGAATTTCCAGTGGAGCAAAAGAAAAATCATGGACTAGGGAGAGATTCCCAAGATGCAGAGCAAGAGCACAGTTGAGGATTTTTTTTTTTTTTTTTTTTTTCGGAATTGAGGATTGAACCCAGGGGCATTCTACCTCCAAGCTACATCCCCAGCCCTATTTTTTATTCTTTATTTTAAAGCAGGATCTCACTAAGTTGCAGAGGGTCTCACTAAGTAGCTAAAGCTAGCTGCGAACCCGAATCCTCCAGTCTCAGTCTCCCAAATGCTGGGATTACAAGCGTTCGACACCACGCCCGGCTAACAGATGAGGAATATTGATGACACTCACAACAGCAATTTTGGCAACAATTGAACTTCAGAATTGCCAAAGACTGTCTCCCAATCTTCCTCTATTCAATGGAAAGATCCATGACTAATGTATCCCTGTGTCTACATTCTATGCTAGAGATTTGGGGGGCAGGGAGGGTGAAGACCATTTTTTCTTTCAAGTTCATAGGTCTTCAGATTAAGAACTCCATTGAAGCATAAAAATCCACTCTGAGTGTGGTGATGCAATGCCATGAGATTCTGGTGGTTTTCAAAGGGTGATGTAGCATACAAATTGGAACCATGAGAATACCCCAGCCAGCAGGTAGACTGCCTGCCGCAAGGTGATCATGGGAATAGCCACAATTCCTGACCTGCCTGGTTCGACGTTGCAACTCTTCCCCAAAAGTAGCAGGATTGATTTCCCTACTTTGAATCTTAGCTGGACTTGACCTTGTCATCCCGTGGTGACAATGGTGGTGTGCCAGCTGTAAGCCTTGGCCACAGGAGATATTGCAAGCATTCACTCTTTTTTGTCTTCTGCCTTCATGCGAGGATATACTCGCATTCAACTCTTAGCAGGGGACACACACAGATGAGGGTTGATCCAGGCTGGTTGTGCCAGCTGAGACACCGGACACCCAAGGAAGCACGTTGGCAGCTCACTGGCAAAGGCAGACCCAAGGGGACGTCCTCCTGGAGAAATTCAGATCAACAGGACCCGGCTTCTGACCCACAGACCAATGAGCCAAAATCAACATTTATTGTGGCTCGACACCAAAGCTTTGTGTTTATTTGCTATTCGGCATTACTATTTACTAAAAAATGCAAGCTACGTAGACTTTCCATTGAGGCTGTCCTATGAGTGAAAATAGTTACTTAGTCTCTGTGATCTCATGAAACTTGTTGGAATCCTTCCTCTCCAAAACACCTCCCTAAAAATGGTGCACATGTTACCAAACATCCTTAAGTGGATGTTTTCTTGTCCTGAGAGTGAGGACAGCAATAGTTTTGAGACTTAAATGTGATAACTTATCAAACTACATGGCGGAGTGGTTGACACACGGCAAATGCTAAATAAATTCTACTTATCTGAAGTAATTTATAAGCTGTTTTGTGTATGATGATAAAAACCGTAAAACTGAACATTAAAAGTATGTAAAAGAACATGTTATAAAATATAATTGAATATTTTAAAAACACTTTAAAAAAGTAAAAACAGAGCTGGGGGTGGTGGTGCACGCTTGTAATCCCAGCATTCGGGAGGCTGAGACGGGAGGATCCAGGTTCGTGGCCAGCCTCAGCTACCTAGTGAGGCACTCTGCAACTTAGTGAGACCCTGTTTCAAAATAAAGAATAAAAAATAGGGCTGGGGGTGTAGCTCGGAGGTAGAATGTCCCTCAGTTCAATCCCCAGTACCGCAAAAAAAAAAAAAAAAAAAAAAAGTAAAAACAGGCTCCATAGGACACTGTGATTTTTCTCAAGGACAAGCATAAATTTATAGTAAACTATTTCATCTGCATCCCTTAGCATATACTGCCAGCTTATAGGTGCTTTGAATATTTGTTGGATTACACAACCTGGGCGTAACAGCATGGCGTGAGAATTTTTTTTTTTTTTTGCTGCCATCATATTCTGGTTGAAGATATAATTAATGTAAGTTAAAGATTATTTTTAATTAAATAGCTACATTACCTATACATACTGAACACTCACTAAGGATTTGTTGAATTGACTATAAAATCAAATAGAAAAATGCACAAAAGCTGCAGAAATTAGATAATTAGCTTTTGAGAGGTGAGGAGAGCAAAATGAATTATTCAATGAAGTTTCAAGATTTTGAAATAATTGTTATTGCATGATTTATCAAATGTCACCAAGAAAAAGACTTTTAAAACATGTGAATATGCATTATTAACAGTTATCTTGATTCACCAATAATTGGAAGATGATGAAACAAATGTTTTGAAATATTATATACTTTATTTTCCTAATACGTATTGTTATTGTTTATTTAGTGCATTTATTTGGTGATTTATGGAGTCCATTTCTTCTTTTTAAAGCCAGACACTATTTAAGATGATAAAAATGAAAAAAAAAGATTGAAGTAGAGTTATTCTACTGACATCACAATTTAAAGAAAGACAATATATAATCAAGCAATTAGAATCCCAAAGAATATTCATATAATATCATCAAATGCTATGGAAATACCAGGTAGGGAATTACTGTTTAGTGTGCATGGGAGGGGGGATTTCTTTATGAGATGGGCAGCATTAGATTCATTCTACAAGAAAAAGAGTCATGTAGAAATAGCAGAAAGAATAAAGTTTGCAATTATGAGTTAGCAAATGCACTTGGAAATAATCGCACTTTGATGTATGAATATATTACTGCTGAAAGGTACTTGTTATTATCTCTATGTTATGAAATACTTTTGAGAAAGTAAATATATATTATATTCTTGCAAATAAATAATCAAATTATATGTGTAATATATAATAGTCCAATATATAATATAATAGTTTAATATATATTGAACTAAATTCAAGGACTATGATCTTTAAAAACAACTCAAATTACACTCTCCCATAGAATACAGTAAATATTTACACTCTCCCATAGAATACAGTAAATATAAAGGCAAAAATGTGAAAAGCAGCAATACACTACTTCCATGCTAGTAAAGATCTTGTTTTTATTGGAGTTTAAAATGTTTCCAATTTCAGAAGAGGAAATACTGTAGGTTGTTGAATGAATGATTTGCCAATCATCTTCCACATTGAGAAACTGGTTTTGGTGCAATATCAAGTTTTCTTTGGGCAGGTAGAAGGAAATTATCATTGACAAATTTTGCCTTGAATCAAACAGTTGTCAAAACATTTCAAAAACAATTTTATATATAATTTAATAGTTTTCCAAGATGGATTTGGACTCATGATTGTATCCTATCACAAGAGAAATTTGAGTTCACTTGTAAAGTGATGTTTTCATTCATATTTTGGTATTTCTTAGGATAAATCTTAGTTCTCTCTTCAACCAATTTTTCAACTTATGGTTTTATCCCATCATATCCAAACTTCCTCCTTTGTTCTAGCCCATTTGAATAAAACCTTTTTTTTTTCTTGGTACTGGGGATTGAACTCAGGGGCCTTCTACCTCCGAGCTATACCCCCAGCCCTATTTTATATTCTTTATTCTGAAACCGGGTCTCACTAAGTTGCGGAGTGCCTCACTAGATAGCTGAGGCTGGCTGTGAACCCGGATCCTCCGGCCTCAGCCTCTTGAATGCTGGGATTACAAGCATGTGATACCACGCCCGGCTTGAATAAAACCTATTGAAATTCTCATTTTGCTTGTTGATAGACTTTTAATTCTAAATGTTAACTCAGTTTCCTTGGTTTAAATTCCAAAAATGTGAATTGACTATTTCTTAAATGTGGATCTCATTCAAGGCTTTTAGATTCCTAAAAAATGTCTTAACCTAATACTCTGTCTTTCAGAAGAGACCAACAGGATTCTGTAAGACAATTTATTTGACCAATACTGATAGATAAAGATAGAAAGGTTTAATGACTTAGCAAAACAATCGTGTTATAATCTAAACTAAAAATAATTTGGTAAAAACATTTAAATGACATAAGGAAACATGGATTTGAAAATATCACCATTTTAAGTCAATTTTGCATTATTGAAGACATTAGTCTGCATCTGTTTTATGTCCCAGACTGGATACTTTAGGCTATACTATTGTTAAATCACAGCTAACCTAATTCCCTAATTCTCTTAAACAAGAAAAAAAAGGGGGTTATTTCTTAGAACCCAGTACTGATGTAACTCATTTTATGGAATTTTTTTATTGATTAATTTACTTTTTTAGAAATAAGTAACAGATTTAAGGTCATGGTGATAAACAATACCATTCCAAGGAGTGACTATGGATCTGGTCACATCTCCCCAGGGATTCTTGGGGCACATAACTAACTTTCAAATCCCTATGTGGTTATGAAAAAGAAGTTCTTTTCAATGCAGAAGATTTTTTTTTTTTCACAAATGATGATCCTTCTAAATCTCAGAAAAACTAAAACAAACAAATCCTGTTCATCATGCAAGGTTACTCATTTCAAAGAGCCGCATTACTTCAAAATGTCTTACTGTGACCCAGGCCATCTCCATTTTTCTCCTTCTGCCTTAACAGAAGTATGATTTTGTTTTGAATGTCACTTTCAGTGCTTGTTTAGAAACCATGTTTTCTCACTTTATTTTCAATTAGCAGTAGTCATTTGAACAAGTTTGGGCTAATTAAATGTAAACAGAATGTACTCCTATCATGTTCTTTAAATAAGGAGACTAAACCTTGACATTCACCTTACTCCTTCTTACAGAAACATTAAATTTAGTGTCACAGGTGAAACAATTATTTACCATGAATCATTGAGCAGGAGTTCAACGTTATATTCTCAAAGGCATAGAGGAAAGACAGAAAAACCTGTTTCTCCAATAATAATTCATTGCTACTATTCCAGACCCACTCTGTATATCTTGATATGCCTTAAGTGTAAAAAAAAAATCACTGGCTTAAAGTTATTTTCATTTATCAGACAGATTCATTCTTCTCTGATTAAACCATATCTCATAATAACAGTAAAAGTTCCCAAGAAAATAAAAACAATCTCTTCTAATGCCAGAAAATTAGAAAAAAATAGGAAAAAATAAAGTGAAAGAAAAGTCTCAGGACCAAGATAAGATGAGGCAGACATTAGATAATATGAAATTCAAGGAAAGCAAAGTGGCAGAAGAAAATCAACAATTTTCACAATGATCAGGGGTGCAGTATTTCTTTTAAACATAATCATCTGTCGTGAGCTTTACAAATACCTACAAAAATAAAAAAGGAAGGAACCAAGTCAAGGCATCTTCATAAATTAAAGTAGAAACCTTTGAATATTGCACAAATATTGTGTAATATTTTTTTAAAGAGTTCAGTAATTAGGTGTCCAATTTAAGTGTCTCAAAATTCTGAAAAAAAAAATTACACCTGAAAGATATACATTTTATTAATTTAAAACTGAAATACCTCTATAAGTAAAACTATAAAAAGTTGAAAAAATAAATTGATGAAGACCTCAAAAGATGGAAAGATCTTCCATGCTCTTGGATAAGCAGAATAAATATCATCAAAATGGCCATCCTCCCAAAAGTGATCTACATATTCAATGCAATACCCATGAAATTACCGAGGTCACTCCTCAAAGACAGAGAAAAATCAGTCCTTAAATTCATTTGGAACAACAAAAAGCCCAGGATAGCCAAAGTAGTGCTTAGCAACAGGAACCATGCAGGAGGTATCACAATACCTGACTTCAAACTCTACTACAAAGCCACAGTAATAAAAACAGCATGATATTGGCACAAAAACAGATACATAGACCAATGGAGCAGAATAGAAGATTCAGAAACAGACCCACATGCTTACAGTTAATTGATTTTTGACAAAGGAGCCAAAAATATACACTAGGAAAAAGATAACCTCTTTAACAAATGGTGTTGGCAAAATTGGTTAACTATATGCAGGAAAATGGAAATATACCCCACTTTCTCACCCTGCACAAGAGTCAACTCAAGGTGGATCAAACTCCTGGAAGTCAGGCCAGAGACCTTGCAGGTACTTGAAGAGGACATAGGGCCAACACTTCAACACATAGGCACAGGTAAAAACTTTCTCAACAAGACCCCAAAAGCACAAGCAACTCAAAGGAAGATCAATACATGGGATTGAATTAAACTGAAGACCTTCTGTGCAGCAAAAGAAACTATCAAGAACCTCAACAGAGAGCCCACAGAGTGGGAGAAAATTTTTGCCAGCTACTCTTCTGATAGAGGACTAATACCTAGGATATACAGAGAACTCAATAAACTCACAGTTAAGAAAACAAATAACCCACTCAAAAAATGGGCAAAGGATCTAAATAGACACTTCACAAAAGAATAAATACAAATGGCCAATAAATGCATAGGAAATGTTCTACATCATCAGCAGTCAGAGAGATGCAAATCAAAACTACCTTGAGATTTCATATAACTCCAATCAGAATGGCAATCATCAAGAACACAACAACAAATGCTGGTAAGGGTGTGGAGAAGTGGGAACCCTAATACATTGTTGGTGGGATTGCAACTTAGTGCAACCACTTTGGAAAACAGTATGGAGGATCCTCAGAGGAATGGGAATGATCCTACCATATGACCCAGCAATACCACTTCTAGGTGTCTACCCAAAAGAATGGAAACCAAACTATCAGACCGACGCATGTGTATCTATGTTTATAGCTGCACAATTTACAATTGCCAAACTATGGAACCAGCCACGATGTCCATCAATAGATGAATGGATTACAAAACTATGGGATATGTACACAATGGAATTTTACTCACTCATAAAGAAGAACAAAGTCATGTTATTTGCAGGGAAATGGATGGAACTGGAAAACTTTATGTTAAATGAGATTAGTCAGTCACAAAAAGTAAAAAATTGAATGCTCTCCCTAATATGTGGATGCTAGGGAGAAAAAGGGACATAAGAGGGACTCCAGATGAAGAATGAGAAACCTTAGGTGAGCAAAGAATTTGACTTAACAGAAGGTGATGAATAGGGGGATGGGGGGTACCCTAATGCACATGATGTACTTTCAAAAATATATCAAAGTCAATCACTAAACTGAACTTGAGATAGAGGGAGGATGAGGGAGTGGGGTAGGAATTGGGGAAGGGGTTAAATGAGAAATGTGTGCATGCATGCCTTTACCAGCTTGTACCTAACAAAAATGTATGATTACAGTACACCAATTAAAAAAATAAAATAAAATATATAAAAAACTTGAAATAATTGTGTTGATTAATTCCATTGTCAGGATATGCCTAACTAAGGATAATTAGATGACATTATTATTAATTTAATAGTTTTAATACAATAAATATGATTCTTCTAGTCCAAGGAGAAATATGAAAGGTAAATGATTTTATGAGCAAAAAGAGCATTATGTCTTTATTGAATGGCGGCTTTCACATTTCAAAGTTTGATATGCAGTGAAGATGTAGAGATAAAAAGATTTATTTTATTACATTGGATTTTCAAATATAGGTATTAGTAACAGCTGAATCCCTAAATATGAACCATTCTGTGATTGATTTTGAAATACTAATAAATATCATTTGTTTATGCTAAGCTTGTAAACCTTTAGGCTAAATTAATCTTACTTATTAGTCAACTATAAGCTTATGTATTAAAAAGTAATGTTAGTCATTGTTGTAAAATATTGTTACAGAGATTTTTCAAAGTGTTACCTATCTACCAACAATGGATAACTAAAAGATGTGCAAAGAAATCTGACTGATGAGATCTAATTTTTATACCTGCTGTAAAAGATACAAATATAAAGTTTAAAGTTGCTCAACTGTTGGTAAATTACAGTAGTCAACTGCATTAAACAGAGAGAGATACACCTGGAAACACTCTTGTTTTGTGTACCCTGTTCTTATTCCATGTAATCAACTGAAGGAAGCATATTAAGCATGAAGAATATACTTTGAAAATAAGTAGTGGAAAAGAGTTAATTCATTATTTTGCTATAAAAGGCATATGTTATTAAAAGAAAATAAATTTTAATATTGTTTATATCTGGAGTGCAATTTATGAAAATGCAAATACACGCTCTCCTGTTATATTCACAGAACAATCTTTTCCAAAACGACCACTTTGAGAGCTTTAATTCTAAGGTCTCAAAGATGTGCTAGCATGTATCCTTGAAAAGTTGTCATATACAGTAGCCTGTAAGTGACAAGCCAGTTGACATGGCAAATAGTGCTACTGATGCAGAAATAATTGTTTTGAATTGTTTGGAATGTTGAGAAGTCAAAGGACAAAGAGGACAACATATTAAAATAATTTTAAAAATACAACAAAGGATGACAAATACTTTTAGAAAGCAGATAGCAGGTTGTATCTATGTCATTTGATGATTAGAAATTCTAGGAGGTGTCTGAGACAAAGAGATGAGAGACAAGAGCTGGATTTGCCCGTGACATCGGAAATCCTGAATTCTGCTTTACACGAGAAACCTAACGATAATTCATTGAAAAATAAACATTGTTTATAAAGCATGTTATTTGATATTCAAACTTTACAGCTTTCATATTTTAGCATCTGAAGGGAAACCAAATGGATAACATTCCGGTGTAAAAACCCAGAATATACTTTATAGTTACAAATATGATTGTATGCAAACTACATACATTGTCCACAGAAATTATTAAAATGAAAAATAGCTTTGTTGAAAAATAAAAACATACAGTTTAGATACACATTTATTGATAATGTATGTAATCTGTATGATCAAATTATATGTTGAGCTTTGTAGAAGATAGACTTTTCCAAGTTGCATGGAAAGGACTTAATGCTTTCCCAGAGAATTAGAAATATGAATGTACCTTGAACTAAAAGATTTTAACACATAAACTCCATTATAATGGTAAGAACCAACATATATTGAAACAAGCTCATATTAAGACTAAGTGATCTAAAAGTAATTGAGAGTAATTTGTCCTCTATTTATAATTGACCATGTTTCCCTTCTGTTGACTTATAGTGACCATATTCTACTATGATCACTGGCACAGTTCTTGAAATATAAACAATACCAATAAATCCTATGCAAGCACTACTTTCTCAGGAACCCACGATTAAATTCACATAAAGTATTTTCTGCTATTCTCATAATTATGTTGTGGAAGTGGGAGAAACATGAAAACAGAAAAAGACAAATCCTAAAATTGTAGATTAGGAACTTTGAATTTATGATTTCAATATTTTGATTCACAATTTTTGAATTGAAAATTTAAGACCAAGTGAAAAACAGAGTCAGTTAATTGAAAATAGTGATAAACTCTGTTTTTGTAGTATGGCTATCCATTGCCATCTCTGGAATCAGTGGGAAATTAAAGCCGACAACTCAAGGATGGAAGTATCAGACTAAAGGTAATATTTTAGCTATTTAGTATACAGTAAAAGGAATTTAGGGCTTCTAAGGTCACTTAAAGAACAAGTTTCCTTCCTTGGCATGAAGAAGAAGAAAAAGTAGGAGTCAGAAGAAAAAAATAAAAAGAAAAAAAACTTGAAAAGGTTAATGAAACGGGTATGATTTATTTGACCCATAAATGATAGAGCAAGAGGCCAATGGCAGTGACTTAATAGAGAGTAGATTATTAAGGTGTACTTTAGAAAAAAATAGTTGTCAGTCGTCTAGAGTCACAATCAAGAGTTATTCATATCCCAAATAAGAAACAAGCAAAACCAGTGGACATGGTCAAAAGGAAGTAAACTCCCTTGGTATGGGGAGGCAGAGTGTTATGCTATCCTCTGTTTGTTATGTTAAAATACTCTAAAAATAAAGATAAGAAAGAAAAAAAAAGATAATAAAAAATTAAAGCTAAAATGAAAAATAGATAACATAAAAGGAAATAATTAAAACAAAGCCTAAGGTGATAAGAAGAAACTAGGTAAATAAGTAATATAAGAACAAAGTAAACATGAGATAAAAGAAAAGTCTTGTACAAGACTAAGGAGAGAGAAATCAGGGAAGAACAATTAACTGTGAGATTGTAAAAAAACAAAAGGACTAAAAGATTAAAAGGAAGAGATAAATATGCAAAAAATGTTTTAAATGAATTCAAATAATAAAGGAGAATAAACTAGGGCATAAAATGTGAACGGGAATAAAGGGAAGAAAACACAGAGAGCCACCAGTTCCAAAGTTTCACGCGGGCATGCAGCAGGCCTTTGCTTGAGTGGAGGAATATATTAAGTTAGCACGCTCCACGCAAAGTTGTCCTCTCAAGATGGAGGGGCCCTGGAGTGTCTTCTTTGGCTTGAAATCATCTGGGAAGACTGAAGAGATATCACTCTTCTCTGACCTTTATCTCTAGCCCATCCTGCACTGAGAGATGCTTATCCCCAGAAGCCCCTGCTGCGCTCCCACAGGCACACAAATCCAGCTTGCTTCCTGTGGGGTACTCTGCTCTAGCCAAGAAATGGCCTTCTGCCAAGCAGAGTTGGTCTAATTGGTTTAAGAGTTTAAGAAACAGCAGTGCTGCTCCTCTTAGCTTCAGAATGTTGTTTGACATGCGCTGGTCTTTTGGTGCATTTTATTAACAATCCCTATTGTTATAGCCATCATTTCCAGAAAACACAGCCTGTGAAAGTACGCATTTACACATGTGCTTTATACAGAAGGAAAAGAAATAAAGCTATAGTGAGGGTTCTTTTCTCCAGCTCTGTCCCTCTTGTCTATCACCTCTCCTCTTTATCATGAAGCACGAGGCCAATGGAGGTTGTCAGAAAGGGATCTGGGAACATATGTGAGAATTATTCCACTGCTGAGTTAAAATGCTGTAGATTTGGATTTAAGTCTGATGTATTTAAGGCGAAAAACAGCAAATATATCTCACTATGATTGTTGCTCTGCTTTCTTAATTATGTTCCAATATATTTGACTAAAGAAGGAGATGTGACAGAGGAAACAGTTGCATTAAAGATCGTGAGAGGCCGGGCGTGGTGGCGCATGCTTGTAATCCCAGCATTCGGGAGGCTGAGACCGGAGGATCCGGGTTCGCGGCCAGCCTCAGCTACCTAGTGAGGCACTCCGCAACTTAGTGAGACTCGGTTTCAAAATAAAGAATAAAAAATAGGGCTGGGGGTGTAGCTCGGAGGTAGAATGCCCCTGAGTTCAATCCCCAGTACC
>PVLC010003343.1:17833-72751 GCA_004027655.1 Graphiurus murinus | reverse complement strand
TCGTGAGAGACACTTCACTCTCCCCCATTTCCTAGAAGTGGATCTCAAAAACAAACAAACAAACAAACAAAAAAAGCTTGCTCCACTTTTAAGGAACCACAGTGGAATGAACCTAGGCCTTGGTCACTGGATGAAGTACAGGAAGCCAAAGATTTTGGTAGACAAGACTCTTACCATCATTATTTAGGATCTGTAGAGTAGACCTTGAGGTCCTGTGCAAACTCAAGAGAAGGGCAGGCATTTCCCTCTCTGGAGTGTTGTTGTGAACTGGTATTGCATCAGAATGAATAAGCCAGCCAGGTATGGTGGTGAACACCTGTAATACTAGTTCTTGGGAGGCTGAGACAGGAGGATTGAAGTAGTGAGGTCAGCCTCAGCAACATAGTGATGGCCTGTTTCAACATAGTGATGGCGCGCGCGCGTGTGTGTGTGTGTGTGTGTGTGTGTGTGTGTGTATTAAACCCCCATTAAGCCACTCATTCAAGTCCCTACTTAAAGAACAAGTGATTATGCTTCCTTTGCATGGTCAGGATACCGCAGCCTTTGAACCTGAGTCACTGGGTCGGCAGGGCCTCCAATAACTGATATGCTAGAGGTGATGTTTTTGGTAAACAGGTGGGGTTAATGTTTGCTGAGTTCCTTTTGCTCCTTTGTATCTTTCCGTATGCGCATATTTTTATATATATGAAGTGCTGGGAGTGCAGCTCACAATAGAGTGCCACCAGGTACAATTCCCAGTACCACAAAAAAGTGGGAGTAGGGGGGGCGTGAGTAGGGCATGATGGCTCAAGCTTGTAATCGCAGTACTAGGGAGGCTCTGAGTCAGAAATATTACAGGTTTGAGGCCAGCCTCAGCAACTTTGTAGGACCATATTTCAAAATAACATAGGGAATGGGGTATAATCCAGAGATAGAATGCCTCTGTGTTCAACCTTCAGTACTAAAAAAATAATAAGTAAATAAAATAAATAAATAAATAAATGACAGGGGTGGTGGTAGTGTCAATTTATGCATGTTTCATTTGGGCAATACCTGAAGAATGTGAGTAAAAATGCGAGCAAAATTTTAGAAAGTCATGCCAGTCATAGGTGATTAAGGATCCCATCAGTGGGACATATTGACCCACAATCCCTTGTACCCACCTTGCATCATGATGCAGAGGACCAGACAGGTTGACTTCAGGGTGGAAAGAAGGCAAGCTTCCATCAGGAGACATACCCCTCCTTTGCAAAAACAGGATTCTTTAAGTTGGGTTCTGCAAGGAATTCAAGAACTTTGTTGGGCATCAAATATAATTTGATGATGTTAGTATTGAAATGTCCCAGATGGTCTGAAAAGGTCCTTTATGCTTATCTTAGTCCATTTTCTGATGCTATAATGGAATACCTGATATCAGGTGATTTATAAGGAATGGAAGTTTATTCATCTTATTCTCCTGAAGGCTGGGATGTCTAAGAACATGGAATCCATATCTCCTTTACATCCAGTGAGGGTCCTCTTTGCTTCATAACATGGTGGGTAGCATCACACGCTGATACAGAGTGAGCAGGGTAGCTGGAGTCTCTCCGATAAAGACACTAATCTCATCAGGAGGGGCCCACCTTTGTAACCACATCTATTCCCATTTATCTCCCAAAGTCCCACCCTCAAATGTCATTAAAAGATGACTGGGAGTTAAGTTTCAACACCTAAACTTTTGAGAAACTTTCAAATCACGGCAGTACTGTTTTCCTGTATAGAAATGTAATGCCTTGCTGATGTTGTCCTCAAACCTGAGATCCTCCTGTCTCAGTCTCCCAAGTACTGTGCCACCATCCGTGCATGTGTGTCACTGTCAACGTGACTTACATTATTATGTGAGACTATAATGCACCAACAAAGGAATATATAAAAATAAAGGAAATGCAATGACTTACTCCCCATTTAGACTCCCTCTCCTGCAGCATACATTTTCTGCTCCTCTATTTTTATCTATAGATACCTTTCTATTCATTTCTTTAATTTTCACTTTTCCCTTGGATATTTTTGCAAGTTTTGGAGTGGGGAAGGTGGATAAGGAAGATACAGTGTGAAACATAAAAATTATTAAAATACCATTTGAGGAAATTTTACAAAAAGTATCAATCATTATCAAACCAGACTAGCCCAAATGACACAGTTTGTACTTACAAAATTCCATCTAAAAGTCACAATAGCATCAGAGAGCATTTTATTTAAGGACAATATGTATACTAAGTGTCAGGTTTTACGGAGCAAAAGCATTCTGCTCTATAACATATTTATAGTCTTTAAAATATATACACATTTTCAAGTCATGAAAGAAAAATCAAAGAAAATATTCTTTCCTTTGATGAATGGCTAATAGTATTTATTTCCTCTTTCAATTTTTAAAAATCAGATTAATGGAGAGTGATTTCAGTAATTCAGTTTCTAGTTCCTTTGACAAATGTGGCATTATATTAGACAGTTGGATTGAAACAGTAAGTCCTAGAAAGAACAAAATGTCAACATTTTTTCATCCACAACCATCTAGCAGTGTCACAAGGAACAAACACTCAATCTTTGCTCTAAGAAGCCAGTTCAAGAGGAGTATCTGAGTTTATATAATCTTTTCATAGTGCTATTGCTTGAGAAACACAAGGATCAGATTTATAAACCAATTAATTGATAAAACAGTCTCCATATTTCTCAGGATTGGCCAGTTGAAGAGGTTGAAGTGAGACCCCCTTCCCTGGGATGGGGGACTATTTTACCTGTGATGGCTAATCTGGATTGTCAACTCGACTGGACTGAGTGACACCTAGGATTAATTGTCTTCAGAGTGTGTTGATGATATGACTGGTGGGTGGAGCCTCAGATTGAGGGGGAAGTCTCCATTTAGACGTGGACATCACTGTCTAGTGACTGTTGATGGCGTTGAAAAAAAGGGGGGGCAAAGAAGGCAAGATCCATTCTTCCTGGATAGAGGTCCACCTGCTCTCACCTGGGCATATCCAACTTCAGATCCTTCACTCTTCCAACTGAACTCCCACCGTCGATTCTCCAGGAAGTTCCAGGCCTTTTCGTTTGGGGCTGGGACTACATCATTAGTCACTCCTGCTCTGAGACTCCAGCTCTTGGAACTGTTGACCAACTGCTGATTCCTCCAGCTATCCAAGTGCAGGTGGCCACCTGGGACTATGCCATTTTTTAGTGTAAGCCGATTTGATAAGTTCCCTTTTATAATCTGCATATCTTGTGAATTGTTCCTATACAGAACCTTAACCAATACATCACTCAATGGATCACCCCAATCAAATGGTCAGGACAACATAATATATACTACAGAAGTGCTTCAATTACTGATAACATCTTTCTGGGAGGTCCATGTGAATACAATGTTTTTGTTCTGTGCTTCCAGCTGCTTGCTTCACCTCTGGACACTAACTAAACAAAAAGTAATGTTGTGAGTAGTGTTAGTCATTTACATCTTCTGGTTCTGATATACTCAGATTCTATTTTCAATATGGCTGGGAGGGGCTATCCTTTCAAAAATGTCCCACTCATAACAGAGAGAAAGAGGAAACAATTGAAAAATGTTAGGATATAAAGCAGGATTTTAATCATGGAATACAGTTCCTGATTTTACATTTTTTTTTTTTTTTTTTTACCAGCAAAATGAAGAAAAAAGAAACCTCAAAAAGTAGAAAAAAAAGGCACTGGAAAAGAATTCAGGATATGGTTGTCTATCTCAATGATGGTGCCCACATCAGATATTAATAAGGAAACCAGCAATATAGAATAGGTCCCTTTAGTCTCTTGCTTAAGTAAGCGTGCACAGACCCTTGAGACCAAGAATACCCAGGGCCCGACTCTGCTTTGTAAGAAAGGCTTTAATGCTTGTGTTTAAAACAAAAATGATTCATGATTCATCAGTTTGTGCTCAGTTCATGTCTGGAGTAAAGCAAGCAGCTGTATATCTGTGTAGTATAATGCTTCCATCTACGTTCCCAATTAGAGGATAAAACACACAAAATCAGGGGCTGCACTACCTTTTCTCATTTTGTGCTATAATCTAGTACATGGCACAGAAGTTTGCAAGTGGAACTCCTCGCTATATAAATATTTTGGTAAACTAGTGAAGTAAACAATTTATCTAAGATATAGATGTATAAGAATTACTTTTTAAGTGATAACATTGGGTTGTTTTCTGAGTAGTTGGTTCCTTAATATGTTCAAATAGGAATCAAATCAAATAATCTTCAAAAGCATTCACTCAACAATAAGTAATAGAGTTATCATGGTTTGTGTCCATATAAAATTAGTGTTTTTAAAGACTAGCAACCATGAAATTTCTATAACATTAGATTAATGTAATATGCTTGCCTAATAGAATTTATTTGTCTAATGAGATAAGGCAAGAGTAACTTAAGAAATACTATTAAATTCATAATAATTGTATGCTTTTTCTTGTTATTTTATTTTATTTTTTTTTTTTTGTGGTACTGGGGATTGAACTCAGTGGCATTCTACCTCCGAGCTACACCCCCAGTCCTATTTTTTTATTCTTTATTTTGAAACCAAGTCTCACTAAGTTGCGGAGTGCCTCACTAGGTAGCTGAGGCTGGCCGCGAACCCGGATCCTCCGGTCTCAGCCTCCCGAATGCTGGGATTACAAGCGTGCGCCACCACGCCCGGCTTTTTCTTGTTATTTTTAACAGAGACACAAGCAATCCAATTATTAATAGCATCAAAAAGTTTGAAGTCATGGTAGTTTATACACCTTTGACATCTTCTAATTTTTAAATCGGTCATATTTTTAAATAACATTCATTTTACTTATTTGATTTTAATTAATATAATATCTAAGTAAACATCAAAAATATTGAAATGTAATATGCATCAAATATTTTCTTTCAGACTTAGTTAGATGTCTAATAAAATGCCTACCAAAAATATCCTGAGGAAATTAGTACATTCAGAAACATGTAGCGTAAAATAAGTTTGTTTCACTAATCAAAGATAAAAAGATGCTGAACTTTGCAGTTGAAGAGATACTCATATGATTTTTAAATATATTACTTAATACTTAATCTTTATTGAATAATCTTAATTCTCTAAGTATAGTTTACTTACTCATTTTCTATGCATATACTCATTTTATATACATATATATATATAATTACTAACTCACTTAACATTTCTATCATACCACATGTCATTAAATCAAAAGATACAAATAAATATTTTTCCCAAACTACTACTTGATTTTTACCATATTTTACAACCCTGTATTTTGTTTGCTTGATAGCACATATTCCACTTACATAATCTATTTATGGGCTTATTTAGGAATGGAGTAAATTGTGTCTAAACTACCAAGAAATAAAATGCAAAATGTTTATGGAGGATTGTCCTTGCACCTGTTTTCAATTTCTGAAAAAAAAAAAAACAATTTTACATGGAGTTCAGAGCAAGGAAAACAGACAACAAAAATATAAATATGTGAGATAGTTTCTATTCACATGGACCATCAGAGGAGTTAGATATAGAATGTCATGTATGAATGTTCAGAACTGATATAATTAAGAGGACTTTAATCTCCACAGTAGATAGATTCATTGTAATAGATTTACTGGGTGGTAACCAAGGCAGGTGGGTGTGGCTAGAACACATGGGTCCTTGGGGGTGTGGCTTAATGGACTGTGCTTTTGTCTTGGATTCCCCTTGCTTACTTGGTCTACAGCTTTGGATCCCGATGATGTGAGAGTAGTCTTCCTGTTTTCTGCTCTTGGTTGCCTGCCGCCATGCACTAATCTCTGCAATCCACACATGGACTAAACCCCAACATGCCCCAAACTATGAGCAGATAAATCTTCCTTTCCCTAAGGTGTGTGGATTATAGTAGTAAGAATGTTGACTGAGATAGCACTCGATGCACAGGTCAAAAGAGGTGTACTAGAGAAAGCACTTCTGAATCATCTTCGTTTTAACAAGAAGTGTCTAGTACTTCTAAAATTTATATTAAAACCTCACAGAGAGAAGAAATAACACCTCAACTCAAAGATTCCATATCATGGTGGTGGTGGACATCATTCTTATATAGAAATCTATGTTTTGTCAAGAAAAAAAAAAAAGATGAAGAAGTAAAAGTAAAACTGTAAGTAGAAGACAAGATAGGAACATTGAAAATCTTAGTCCTCCAAATAAAGATAAACATACGGTGAAAGTGCAGGTTCTGTGCTTTCAATTTTACCTCAATTTTTTTATACTTTTCTTCCCAGGGGACAAGAATCAAACTCAGGCCTTTGAGCATGCCTGGCAAGCGCTCTGCCACAGAGTTAAATCCCCAACTACTGGGCTTTCAATTTTAATGAAAAAGAAAGACAGAAGACTTTGCTTATTAGCTATTGCACTATTTTCAACCACAGTAAATTTTTTTCCTCTTTTGGAAACTACCTTTTTTACTATATTCCCCAAAGTTATTGTTTTGACATCAGCATCATTATAAATCAATGAACAAAATTAGCATGTTTTTCTAAAATTAACACGTCTTTGTGATTTTGTCTTTAGTTGATTTTCCAAACTACCCTGAATACCCATAGTAGAATAGTGTCTCAAAGATGATTCAAAATTAGCAATCTTTTTTACTGTGGTCATTCGAGGTCCTGTCTTCAAATCTGGTCCCTTCCCTCTTATCTGTAATTATGAATGGATTCTCGCAACCATACGTTCCCAAAGTCAGCTATTTTTTTTCTATCATCT
The DNA here is from genome assembly GCA_004027655.1 of Graphiurus murinus. Taxonomy (NCBI): domain Eukaryota; kingdom Metazoa; phylum Chordata; class Mammalia; order Rodentia; family Gliridae; genus Graphiurus; species Graphiurus murinus. Next base: position 66,007 of record PVLC010003343.1, on the reverse strand, counting down.
GTACAATTTTTAAATTAATTTCATATAACCTCAGTTTTTATTTAAAAATAATTTGATTAAGATATTCTGTAGGTGCTGAAATATGCAAATGAATTCAAATTGCAAAAGTGACTTAGAGTTTCATTTTCTAGTATCTTCCCCCCCAAAATAAGTTATACAGGTTCCAACAATAACAGAACTTCTGAATTGATTTTTTGTATTGGAAATATATTCTAAAGTTAGGTAGAATATCCTTCCACATTGGACTTGCAAAAAATACATGGAGTGGGGAAACTGTGATTATTAAATCACTCACCCTCCATTATTTTGTAATAAGAAAAATAAATTTGAGGAATAAGAGAAATATTTCAGATAGGAATTTTTTTTTTTTTTTTTTTTTTTTTTTTTTTTTTGCGGTACCGGGGATTGAACTTAGGGGCATTCTACCTCCGAGCTATACCCCCAGCCCTATTTTTTTTTATTCTCTATTTTGAAACCGAGTCTCACTAAGTTGTGGAGTGCCTCACTAGGTAGCTGAGGCTGGCCGCGAACCCGGATCCTCCGGTCTCAGCCTCCCGAATGCTGGGATTACAAGTGTGCGCCACCACGCCCGGCCAGATAGGAATTTTTGAAGGCAACGTTGTGCTGTGTTTCCAATCCTCTTCCTACCAGGAAGGCAGCCAGGGCTGTATGTCTATTTCTAATACTAAGCCAGGCAAAAGGAGTTTGAATGGAGTTTATAGAGTACCATGTGACCAGCATTTGGGGAACATAGTGGACCAGTCTGTAAAGTTTAAAGGGGTAGTTACTGGCTGATTAAATGAGACGACAGTATAATTACGAGTAGGGTGCTTTCTTAGAATCAGTGGACACATTTGTTCATGTAAAGCAGTCTATATTTTTAGACAGCATGGGGATAATATGCAAGGATTGTTTTGGACTCATATCAGGGCATGTCCTACAGAGCAGCCTGTAGCAACAAATAGAGCTCAGATGCAAGGATTTAAGGCATCACTTAAAGACACACAAAGGTAACTTGCTGTATCTTGGAAATTCCCCACGAAAGACTCAGACAGGAATGACTGTAAACAACCCACAAACTGTTCCCTGGACTAGCCACTTTTGCTTATCTTCCAATTTCATATCAGAGCTAGCCAGCTAGAGTCACAAAATTAGTGTCTCTGTTCACAGTTCTTCTTCTCCGTTCTCATTCTAGAATGGCCATAATTGTGATTAATAAGAAGTAGGAGGAAAGATATTACAAGTCAGAGGAAAAAGATTGCAGGTGAAAAAACATGGGAAAAGTCGACTTTATTCTCCTTTCATTTTGCAATTGTAGATTTCTGCCTCCAGCAAAACTCAGCTGTGGAAAGAAAGTAGCTTCATATTAATATCAGCTTTGGATATTTGATTATTATACAAGACTGGATATTTTAATTTCATAACTCAAACTGAATTTTCTTACTTACTGTAACGGTATGACCTTTTATTACCCAAGAGTAACCAGAAAAAGTAATAACAGTTATTCTAGATATCCTTCAAATATAGAATCAAGACATTGCCTTACAGAGCTGGCTTACAGGAACAGAAGATACAAAAATATATGTATATTATATATATTTTTTAAAAATACAGAATTGGATATACACAATATAATAAGTTACCAAAGAAAAAGAAGTCATCTTGAACAACTAAGTAAAAATGAGAATTCGTTGGAAGGTAGTATGGATCTCATAGGATCCAGGGCAGCGATGAGCAGTTAGACTGGAGAGGAGAATCAGTGTGGTGGCGTGCTTGTAATCCCATTACTTGGGAGGCTGAGACAGGAAGATTGCAGATTTGCAGCCAGCCTCAGCAACTTATTGACACCCTGTTTCAAAATAAAAATAAATAAATAAATAAATAAATAAAAATTGGACTGGAGGTGCAGCTTAGCTCAGAGGTAAAATGCTCCTGGGTTTAATCTCCAGTATCACAAAAGAAGAAAAAGAAAGAAGAAAGAAAGAAAAGAAGAGAAAGAAAGAAAGAAAGAAAGAAAGAAAGAAAGAAAGAAAGAAAGAAAGAAAGAAGGAAAGAAAGAAAGAAAACACCATCAGAGCCCTCTTCCTGGTCATCATCAAGCCCCTAGTGAGCTTTTCCTGTCTAGATTTTCTAACCTTCCCTCTTGGGGTTTATTAAGCAGAAAATAAATAAAATAAACTATGAAATCCATCCAAACTCCCATAGATTCAGCTTCCCTAAGGAAATATATAATTTATATTATATGATATATATAATCTATATATATATATATGTATATATATATAACTTTCCTGCTATGCAGGAGATGCTTCTAGTGAAGTCTTTCCTGTCACAACCAGGAGCATGGTCCTGCAGCATGAACACAGCCATGGATGAAGTCACCATTGTACGCAAGAGGATGATAGGACAGACACGATGGTAGGTGGTCACTAAAGAAGACAAAGAAATGCTCTGTGCTCGGTATCTTCATATATGCAAAAGAAGAGGTGATGCAAACACAGGGAAAAGGCATCTAAACTACACTTTGTTAGGACCAATGGGATGAACACGAAATTTACTCCAAAGAAGTGGTTTTCTTGCGTGTATCAGGGCCGACTGTTCTGCGGCAGAATTTACTCAGCAACAAAGATTATCTGGCCATATGAGCAATGAAGTAGGTAACCTGCACCTCAGCCTTTAATTGATTCACCACATAAATACTTACAGTTATCTTGCGATAGGAGTGCTACAAATGAACTGTGCTTGTATTTTTAGAACTTTAATTAAATTTGGGAATTCTTATTTTTTTTGGCAGAAAAGCTAAAACATACATATTCGTTGTCATGATTGATATTTTGACATTACATCTGTCATAGTTTAATTTTATTTATTATTTTATTGTCATGTTGTGTTTGCAATGTGTGTTTCCTGTTTCGTACAATTGTATAAGGTGTACTTGGTTGACAAGATCAGCGACTGAGAATAAGCCTATTGTCACAAATTTTGTCTTTAAAGCTCATGTAGGCTTTTCTTTGTTGAGTTCTGTCGATTAAACTACATGGAAATGTCAGGGGATAGTGAGATTTTATTCTTTCCTAGGTTGCCTTTTCTTCCTGGTTATTAATTACTTATTCCTTAGTCTTAAAATTAAATAAACCTATCTATTCCTAGATACATATCAAATTTTATTAAATTTGTCTATAGTAGGAGTTCACTGTATTTTTAAGATTTTCTTAATTTAAGTTTAACAGAAATCCCTCTTTTTTTGTGTGTGTGGTACTGGGGATTGAAGTTAGGGGCATTCAAACTCCGAGCTATACCCCCAGCCCTATTCTTTATTCTTTATTTTGAAATAGGGTCTCACTAAGTTGCTGAGTGCCTTACTAAGTAGCTAAGCCTGGCTGTGAACCCCAATCTTCCTCTGGTCTCAGCCTTCCAAATGCTAGGATTACAAGCATGGGCCACCACATCTGGCTCAGAAATCTCTTTATAAATATATCTTATGATTGCTAAAGTTCTACCATCTCAGGGATACTTATTTTTCTTTGCATAGATATCTATGGATGTTTTTTCATTATTTTTATTATTTGAAACCTTTTTAAAATAACTTCATACGTGTATGCATTGCAATTAAACATCAGGTTCAATGTGTTCAGTGTGACATGTACACGCGTGCACACAGCCCATGGTGTGTTTCTCTCCACATCCCACCCCACTACCCCTTCCTCTCTCCTCAAACATGCTAGCAAACCCAGTGGTAACAGGTGTATATATTGCCAAATTATTATTTGCACTGTTTACTTCCTCAATCTTCTCTGCCTCCAGACTTCCTTCCTCTAATCCCTTTCCAAGACTATATTCTAGCCATATCCTTGCAGTATAATACCTCACTTGTCCACATGAGAGTTGTGAAGCAATGTTGGTTCGGACTTTCCTTCACTGTCAGCAGTGTGACCAATAGTCAAGGAGCCAAGCTGGAATGTACGTGAACAACTGCTCTTTCTGGTCAGCTGACATCTTGTAGGGCTCTTTGTCACTGCCTGTAGCCCTTTGCTACCCACAGGGTTATATTTACCTCAGCCTCATTCGATCACACCAGGGAGTTCTTGTGACATAAGAGAGATAAAACCATAGGTTTTGGGGACAGCATCTAATTACAATTCAGAATTTGACCCTGGCATCCCAAGACTGAGTGGCTGAATCGCGTGTATGGAACAGATCGAATGACAAGGTCCTAAATTCCTTCTGCTTAACTTCCTCTCCCTTCTGTGGAAATGATTTTGTTGATTTATAGCTTCTCCCTGGACACTCCGATGTTTGCAATCCTATTTTGAAACGAAACCCTTTTCTTTTAGCTAGTTTCTATACTTATAAGATCTGTAGTCTTTAATTTTTTTTTTTATCTCCAAGATGTTCTTTCCTTATATCTAACCAAGTATTCATGGAGCCTTGAATCTTATTAAAATACCAAATGGATTTCTAAAATATTACTACAATAAATCATTGTTAAGAGGTACACTTTGCCTTTCACTTTCAAGATAGGGTTTCCTCTTTATCAGACTTTAGTGTATTTCTATGAGTCCAGATTTGTTTTCTTACTCATTATTCATCCTCTAAGGAGCACATCTAGACCTAAAATTAAATTCTGCCAACTAAGCTGTCTGCGGGGGGTGTACAATATTCTGTTTCCTGTATCCTGGCGTACCAATGAAATTTCTTTCTTCTTTGTAGAGAATGAGAGCTAATGAATATAATTGGCAGCAACAATAATGTCCAGAGTTCACGACCCCCAATACTGTTCCTGCTTGTGACCACACCTGAGTTTTTAATTTGATCAGATTAAATGCCAGTATGCAAATATTACTTTTGCAATTCCATCCATTCCTTTATCTAATATATCCATATATCTGGTTAATGCCATCCTGTATCTTTGTCCCAGTTTAGGCTACAGGGGAGAAGACAGAATGAAGCGCTTCCCTGATATTAGCCTGAGATACGTCAACTAAAACCGGCCACTGGGGAGAGACCTTTAGTCAGTGGAGACCCCTAAAGACATGACAAGGTACATTAAGCTCCCTTCTTCGGTGAAAGATAGACAAAGCATTCAATGTATGCTTTTAAGAAATTGTAATGTACCCGTCTGTGAAACTTAAACAATGTGCATGCAGGAGATTAATGTCTAAATTGTTTGGGGAACCTGGAACATTCTGACCTCCAACTATAGGGTAACTGGTCACCCTGGGACTTAGTTGACATAAGACTTGATTTCCAAGGAAGTTTGTGAGCATTTTCCAAATCAGCAAAATCTAACAATGGTTAAGTTCACTTGCTCACTTTCCTAGGACCCCATATCTCCACCCTGACTCAAAATATCACACACACACACACACACACACACACACACACACACACACACACATACACACACACACAATCAGAGAACTCAAACCTTGGACTTCACTTGTCGTCTCTTTTCTGAGATATGAGGGTTTTTCACACTCCCTCTGAGCGTGAATTTCTTTGCTCTACTTAAGTAGAATCTTTCTCTATGCCTTCCTTACTGACTCATCCTGCAATTCTTTCTACAACAAATGTCAAGAACCTTGATGATTCCAGGTTGAGGTCCATCTCAATGCTAAGAGCAACAGGCATTTTGCCAATGCCTGAGAGGGCTTCTCTGTTCAATTCCACAGGGCTTGCATCAGAGAAACCCCTTCTTACATTGGCTGCCCATGTTATTATCCTCCATGTTTCTTATCCTTCATATTTCTAATTGTCATCACTTTCTGTTTCTCTGTTGAAATTTTAAAGGGAAGTGGGAAAGATTGAATTAATCCTGAAAAATCGGATACTCTGAAATGCTATTTCACACTTACATTTCTAAATCTCAATGTCCTGTTTCTTTTTAATATTTCAGTTTGTAAAGATACCTTTTAGTTTGCAACTGTTTTCTAAATGTAGTTATTTTCTTACTAAGGCATAAGTGAAAGAAGAAACTGTTAGTTTATTCAATAGACTAATTCACATGGAAAAAGAATTGTAAAATTAATATTAAATGCTGTCAAATAGACTTTATATAAAGCAAGTAATGATAGAACTTATTTAGACTTTTACTTAGTTTTGGAATTTTCCAAGACAAACCTTAAGTGAAATAATTTGAATTTCAGATCAAAATATCTTTATGTTTATTACAAATAACACATAACTCTGTGACTTAAAAGTTATTTTAATGCACTCTATTTATTCACTGAACAACAGCAAAATAAACTATTCAACATATAATATGTGCTTTATTCCTAGTTTAGTTATTGCAAGATAATACACCACAAATCATTCTGACTTCTAGAAGCTCTTGGTCCAGTGGACAGGTGTCAATTCTAGAAGTTAACTGTAGTAATCTAGAAGTAGTTAATCAAGACTTACTGAAGTTTGGGTGTAACTTAATACCAGAAGAGATACTAAGTTGACATACCCTCTATAAGACTACATACATAAGCTTTTGATTTAATTCTTTAAACATAAATATCGGCTTCTTCCTTAATGTGATTTAAAGTTATACCCACAGAGAATTTGCCTCATTTCCTATTTTGCACACCTCCTGCTCAGGTAGAGTGTTGTGAATGAAAAACCATCCGTCGAGAATGAGGGGTTTGGAAGTGAAAACCCAGGAGATCATGGTGTGTTTTGCAACAGGTGAAAATAAATTCCAAACCTTTCCAATGCACAAGATACAAAACAAATCCTTTAATGATTCATGACTTCTATTCTAAAGAACCCCTCACAGTTTTCAAGGCAATCAGACACATACAGAATCTCAAAAGTAATTTTGCATTTTTTAGATCATCAAAGAGCTGTAGGCAGTTGGAAAGGAATCCTACATGGGGCTCGAATGGAGATGATAATGAAAGCTGTTAATATGCAGATTCAATTCAGAATGACAATTTATTTTTCAACAAAACATGCGTCTTTTACTTCTCAAAAATTAATTGCTCATATTTTGCTTCTCAGTTCGCTTTGTGAAAATAGGATACAGGCAGAAGTGCTGTACCCACAGGGAATCTATGAAGAGACAAAAGCTTACCTGCCAGATGTGTTGTACCCTCAGCAATGCAAAGTTTCCATTGACATTGTCTAGACCAAGTAAAAATCAATCATGTGTCTACTCCAGTTGCTCATTTTTAATAAAACTAAAAAAAATATATGTTTAATACGTTTAGTAGAATATATTTTAAATATGTTAATAACAATATGATATTTCCTGAATTATTCAGTCCAATTGATACATTCTGAGCAAGTTTTATTCAGTAAGTCTTGTTATTCATAAATAATTTAACCAGGTTATTGTCTAGTCTAGTTGGATAATAAAACTAATTTTAACCTCTCCATTTCCTGCTCATTAAAGATAGATGGTAGTTTTTTTGTTGTTGTTCTGTTTTGTTTTTTTAATTGATAAAGTAAGAGAAGCTAGGGGGAAATGCTATGTGACAATACCAATGAATGAGAAGTTGGGTGTAGTTTCCTGGGCCTGAAGAAATAGGAATTTTTCAAATATGACACCACATTGTTACATTTGTGAAAATGCTATCCATAAGGAGCAGGAGCTACTTGTGAAAGGAAACATAAATCACACGGATAGTCACTCTCAAGGAACATATGACACGTTAGGGTTAGGCCCTCTTATGAAAATACTGATGCTTACCTTTTCTGTCAAAATATCTGGGCATCAAGATTTTGTCTTCTTAAATGTATTAACTCCATTAGGTTTAACTATTAAACAACTATACTTATTTCAGATTTTTAATGTGACAATGAAACTAGTCCCTGAAGAAATAATACAACTTAAATATGCATATATGTATGTATAAAATATATAAATAATCAATAGACAATATAAATATATTCACAATAAAAATGTATGTACATATATTTTTTTCTATCTGAAAATGATGTATGGGCAAATTGGCAGTATAGTCACAAGTTTTAGTGCTAAACACTTCCCATTTTAATACTGATGAATCTCTTAGCCAAGACTAGCCAGGATCATGTATATTTTTATGGTTTTTATGCTATCTGTTGTACTTCTGATTTGCGATATTCTCGGATTTCCGTTGTCTTAATCCTACTTCTGTGTCATCTGCTGATTGACTTCTCTTTTCACTGTAAGTTCATTTCTAAAGTCCTCACCAGACTCCCGCGCTCTCTTTGTAAGTGCATCGTTTGTTGGACACTTTTCTCTGTGAAGGACTCCGGCGCATGGCTGAGCACCCGCGGCAGTTGTTTGCATGACACTCTTCCTAATCTAATTGAATGAGCACTTGACTGAAGTGGGGCTGATCATATCCTCTCTTCTAATAATTTGTAATTAGGATAGCGAAAGTACCAGCCTCTGTGAGTGATGAAACTCTGGCATTATCGACCACTATTATTCCATGATGCAGAGAGAGAAGAAATGGCCTCTGTGCGGAGAGACAGGAGAGGGAAGGAAGTTCCAGGGACTCTTGAGAGTGTCTCCCTTCTTACTCTTTAGCTTCATGGATTTCTCTAGTTATCCTCTGTATAAGTTAGACTTCTCTTCAACTCTCTGAGTAGGCATTTTTTTGCATTTAAAACTTAAAGCATCTTACTAATAGAAGTATATAATTATAGCATTTTATTCTCACATTATCTGTAACTCCAAATTTTATAGATTGAAGTATATATTTATAAAGCGTTAGCTATCTTAGTTTTACAGTTACTCCCTACAGATCCACTATATGGAGAAAACAAAATTTTGGAAAAATGGCTGATAAAATGTGCATTTTTTCCTATGAATTTATCCCTAGAAGATAAGTATTAGCTGTAAAGATAGCATCACTTGGGTAAAAATAAAAATAATCCCTGTAAATGTTGAAAACTATGCATTTGTCACCGCATGGAAGGTTTTAGATTTTAGTTTCCTAGTCTAACACTTTGACTACACATTGATGTTAACTTAGTATTAACTCCCTGAATAAAAGTTTTTAAGAAGAGAATGTGTGTGTGTGTGTGTGTGAGTGTGTGTGTGTGTGTGCGTGTGTGTGATTTAGATGTTATGGTTTTGTTATGGTTTGAGTTGTCCCTCAAAGCCTCATGTGTTGAAGGCTGGTTTCCCAATAAAGTAATTTGGGAGGCAGATTTTTAGGAAATGACTAGATAGTGAGGGCTCTTACCCCATTAGTGGATTAATCCCTCGACAAATTTTAATTTAAATGTAATATTAGGGGGCAGTAGAAACTGTAAAATAAGACCTAGTTGGAGAGAATGAGGTCCTGGAGGCTATGCCTTTGAGGATTATTTGTTGTCCGTGTTTCTCTCTCTCTCTCTCTCTCTCTCTCTCTCTCTCTCTCTCTCTCTCTCTCTCTTCCCCCCCCTCCCACCCCCATCAGATGAGCAGTTTGTCTTTGCCATACCCTTCTGCTTCAATGATCGGCCTCACCTCAGGACTAACTACAATGAAGCCAGCGATCCATGGCCTAAAAGCTCTGAAACCCTGAGGCAAATTACATCTTTCCTCTTCTAAATTTATCTTCTCAGGTTATTTTCTCACATCAACAGAAACCTTAAGGCTAACACCTTATTCTTAGGCATTTGTATTCTAATAAATCCCTAAAATTAGCATTATTATCATTTATTTTCCGTGTGTATGTGTGTGTGTGTGTGTGTGTGTGTGTGTGTGTGTGTGTGTATGTGTGTTGTACTGGAGATTGAACTTGGAGGCGTTCTACCTCCAAGTTACACCCCAAGCTCTATTTAATTTTTTAAATCTTGAAATAGTCTCGCTAGGTTGATGAGAGTCTCACTACTTGCTGTGGCTGTTTAAGATGCTGGAATATGTTGCCTCAAATTATGGGGGTGACAAGAGCATTATTTTGTGAGACTGGCACTGGAAAAGTGGCAGGCTGAGCCGGGCGTGGTGGCGCACGCTTGTAATCCCAGCATTCGGGAGGCTGAGACCGGAGGATCCGGGTTCACGGCCAGCCTCAGCTACTTAGTGAGGCACTCCGCAACTTAGTGAGACTCGGTTTCAAAATAAAGGAAAAGTGGCAGGTGTCAAAAGGGTACGCTGATCTACCCTTTTTCTTCCTGAAAACAGGACATACCTGCCCATCCTATGGGAGATGTCTTCTTTGTATCAACAGAAAAATAACATTCTTATCACCAAGAATAGGGATGTGAGGCTGAGAGGAATCTGTACAAGTAAGTTTTGCAATCTCGCCCTTACCTTCCTGGTCTCTTCCCTGTGATTGACAGTCCTTGCCCTGCATACCCTCTTGCCTTGTCTGGCTTTCCCAGTGTGTAACGCTGTTCAATTGAGTGGATAAGTCCTTGATTTTAACTGACACTTTGGTTCTTCTTACTTATCAGAGCTCTCATGTCACATAAAGCTTATACTAATTAAATTTGTAAACTTTCCCCCTGTTACTCTATCTTATGTCAACTTAATCTTCAGGCCCAGACAAAAACCCTAAAAGGATAGGTGTAAAATTTACCTTCCCTACCACCATAACCCAACTTAGAGTAACACTAAAATAACTTTCCCTCAAGATGTCTCTGATAATAAATATTAAATCTACTTTTCTCACCCTTCAATCGTGAAACTATGAAACCTTCATTGATTTCTCACACACTTCTATAATATATCCAAAGTGTGATTAAGTGAAGAAGCCTGTGTTTTCAAAATATACCCAGGATCTGAACAATACTCCCCTCTCCCATCCCCACTGTTAGCATTTTGCCCAAGTTACTGACACTTGTTCATATATTTTGTTGAAAGAGCCTGCCTATAGTATTCCTGCTTTAGTTCTTGTACTCCTTGGTCAATTTATTCCCAACAGCCAGAGTATCTATGATAATAGGGACAGATCTATTTCCATTCCATACCTCCCGTTCCTCACTGCCCCTTCTCTGGATATGACAGTGAGATTCATAGTGATCCATCCATATATACACATGACATAACTTGTTCTTTCCTTGCTCAAACCTCCTCTTTCCCTCCCTTTCTACCTCCTCTGAATCTCATCCACTACTCTACTGGTCTCTCTCCTAACTTTTATGAAGTCCTTTCTCTTTCCATTTTTTTTTCTCCCTAGCTTCTATGAATCTCATTATCATATGCAATTTACAATGCATCAAGAACAAGTAAAACACAACAAACACATAAATAAAAGTGGTCAAAATAGTATAACAGAGAGAAAACATTTCATTTCATTTTTATTAGCATTCTCTTTATGCTGATAAATTATATAATATAAAAGGTCCAAATAATAAAATGATTATGAAAATAATAAATCCTCTAAGCTGCAAGTTCCTTAAAAAATACAGGCGGGTCACAGCATTCCTCTGCTTAACATCTTTTACGGGTTCCCCTTTCCATCAGAATATAACGAGACCCAACAATGGCCTGCAAGGCCCCCAGCACTGTAAAATTGTAACTTCAGTGAGCCTGACATAGATACGCTTAACACCAATGATATTAGTTGGCACTAGTGTTATTGCTATTTTAAATTATATATAATAGTGTATAGGCACAGAATGAAATCCTGAAGAGTCCTAATTCAAATGCCTAATTTTCTTTTTCAAAGGGAATGGAGTTTCTATCAACAATACATGCACAGATGCAGGAGGTGCATGCACACACACACACACACACACACGCAATTAAATTGAAAAAAAAATAAAGACCTGATAAAACTTAAAGAGAAAATAAAATTTGTAAAACATAAATGTACATTCCACAAAGAATAAAGCAATTTGCTAATTTACCAATATAAATTTGAAAAAATGCATAGAAATCACTACAGGGCAGGAAAGTTCTGTGAATTCATAAATAACCAGCGACACTTAAAACAGTTCTACATCTACATTATCGAGTGCTTATTATGTGAAATAATCATTTCTTTTATCATTTCTTGGATTAATTCAACTGACCCTCTAAACAATTGGTAATAAAATGCTACTATTTTTTCTTATTTTAGAGATGTGAAAATGTGGTAATAACAAGATCAAATAATTACTAAGTATCAGCTAACTTGTAGACCACCAAATCTGTATCCCTGCAATTTGACTACAGACTGGACATATCGATTACTCTGCAGAAAGTCAAGGTAACGTGAAAAAAGGGTGGTTTTTCTGATAAATAACATTCATTTTTATATAAACTATGTAAGAAGTTCTAAAAGACCTTCATGATTAGTAGGGGATTTTTTTTTTTAACTTTTGCAAACATATTTTTATTTTTTTGGAACTAGGGTTTGAGAGAGACATTCTATCTCAGAGCCCCTCCTCTAGCCCTATTTTTTATTTTTTTATAATTTAATTTTTTATTGGTACATTGTAATCATACATCTTTGTTTGGTACAAGCAGGTAAAGACATATATGCACACGTTTCTCATTTAATCCTTCCCCAATTCCTGCCCCACTCCCTTGCCCTCCCTCCTTCTCAAGTTCAGTTTAGTGATTGACTTTGATATGTTTGTGAAAGTAGGTTATTTTAATGTCTAATAGACTTGGAATGATGATTAAGGACCTTATGTAATGTATCTCCATAGTTGAAATATTTTTTTAAAGTAATTCCTTTCAACACCATTTGAAATCATATGAAAAAGATTACACCAGTTTTGATGAGATCAGGGAAAATAATTTTTAATGTTGAATTTGATTCTCCAGACTCCTTAGTAACAACTATTTTCTCCTCTAAACTATGTGAAGTCCTTGGTGTTATTTATAAGCACATAAAGCAAGAGATAGGAAATACTGTCTTACATCATTCCAATACAAAAGAATGTGTCTCCAGTGGATTCCAATGTATCATAATCTCTACTATATTTTTGAGCTATCTAATTCCAACACATAGTTCCCATTTTTATTATCCTTATCTAATTATTGTTCTTGTAGCTTTCCTGGGAAGGATTCAGATTTGAAATGTGATTTTCATGGGAAGTAAAAATATTATAGTATATAGGATACTTGATATTACTTCAGTGTAAGAGAAATGTGTTTATTTTGTGCAATGAATATATTCTCAAGCAAATTTTATACTTTGCCTTCCATTAGAGATTTAATGCCAATAAAATAGCAGAGTAATAAGGTTTTACTAAACATCATTAGAAAATCATCATTAATAAATTGTAATATCATTATGAAATATTTCAAAATATAAAAAAAAATCTTATTTCATGTTACAGAAAATGTATTTTTTTACCCTTACCTTTTTATATAGCTTCTGGGTTTTAGGCATTGTTCTGTCAGCACTGAAAGTTTTTTCATATCTATGCACTCTTCTGACACTGAAATTCACTTTTGCTGGAGATTTAAATGTGATAATCAATAATTCAATATAGCTAATTACTTACTATATATTACTTTAGGAATAGAATGGTAATTGAATGATTCTATAAATATAAGTGATATATTTGTGCCACTTGGTTTATTATGAAAAAAAAAGGTGAACAAAGGTATCATTAGCATTATATCAAAATAAAATAATGTTTCTGAATTATATAATTCCTGAAATAATCACCTTGTATAGAAAATGAAATGTCACCTTAAAACAGCATTTATAATCGGCATTTCTTCCTCTGTCATTTGGTTTAATGATCCCCAGGTATTTGATAATAAGGATAAGATTGGTACTGATTTCTTTGATTTGCTTTGATGTTTTTAAGGCAGGAAATGCTTTTAGATCATTTTCTTTGTGTAATCTGAATGCAGGTAAAGAATTCCTCAACTTGTCAGAATGCTAATTAAATGTAATAATAATTTGTGTAACCCGCTGTGATACTAAAGAGGCTCATGGCAGTCACTTGGGTTTCCAAGGCGAAGAGTTTGTTTTTATGCACATGTCTAATTTAAGAAGTCTACTATTTTATTATCACATAATGTTGCAATTTGCCTCGAATAATAGGAAGCAAATAGTTGGCTTATTATTCCTTAAGAATTTATAGTTTCTTGTAAAATCTAGACAGAAAATCTGTTTCCGAAGAATGAGATGCCAATATTAAACAATCACTTAAAAATAATGGGGAAAGTATCTCAGGCAACTCATAGCAATTCCTAGCCTTTGTTTTACCACAAATGATGTTTCCAAGTACACTCTTTGTATACTATCTAGATACTGGTACTCTGGACTGCACACAGCCGGTACTTAACACCAACTTCAGGTTTGAGAGAAAAGTTACATGATGCCTAATAGCTCCTTCCTTATGGAATAGAAAGGGAAGCTATTTGGAAAGTCACAGACTATCTGAGAAAGTCTATTAGAACCTGGACACCTGGATATTTTTATAATCTTACTTTTATGCTGTGATTTTGCTTACAAATACCTTATTACCAAAGAGTAAATATTTTGTTGGTTATAAAAAATATGGGAAACTTCACATATGTTTGCCTATGTTGTTTTTATAATGAATTTAAATTTAATTAAGAATTAATTTAAAATACTGTCCCCAAATAAAATTCCCAAACTGTTTTTAAATGTTCATTTCATTATCAAATATCAAAGGTAGTCAGTGCTACTCCTTTGGAAACATAAAGCAGGTGTTCACATAAGAATGTTATTTTTAAGCCAGGCGTGGTGGTGTACTCTTGTAATCCCAGTTCTTGGGAGGCTGAGACAGGAGGATTGCATGTTCACGGCCAGCCTCAGATACTTAGTGAGGCCCTCTGCAACTTAGTGAGACCCCCTTTCAAAATAAAGAAAAACAAATAGTAGGGCTGGGGACATAGGTCTGAGAGAGAATGTCCCTGGGTTCAATTCCCAGCTCAGCAAAAAAAAAAAAAAGGATGTTATTCTTACTCTCTCCTATGGTGGTACGCCACTGTGGCAGGCAGTTTCTAAAATCACCCCTCAGCCGGGCGCGGTGGCGCACGCTTGTAATCCCAGCATTCGGGAGGCTGAGACCGGAGGATCCGGGTTCGCGGCCAGCCTCAGCTACCTAGTGAGGCACTCCGCAACTTAGTGAGACTCGGTTTCAAAATAAAGAATAAAAAATAGGGCTGGGGGTCTAGCTCGGAGGTAGAATGCCCCTGAGTTCAATCCCCAGTACCGCAAAAAAAAATAAATAAAATAAAATAAAATAAAATCACCCCTCAGTGATAGCATATTCTGATGCATATGAGCTATGAATCCTTCAATTATGATACAGGATAGGGTACAGTTGGCATTAAGATAGGGATAAGACTCAGGTGGGCATAATCATGTTGTATAAGCCCTTGGACTGAAAACAGAAGGGGAAGCGTTTTCAACAACAAGGACCACTCGATGTGCTCTTGATATCTTGAACATAGAGAGCCGTGTGCCAAAGGCAGTGGGCATCCCTGACTGGAAGATAACAAGGAAACTGGAACCTCCCTCCTAAACCGCACGAACATGATTTCAGCCAGCGATGAGGAAGTTCAGTAGGGGGTTCCTCCCCAGAGTCCCACCCGGCAGAAGCCACCGTCACAGTCTGAGAGCCCGTGGGTAGACAGTCGCGTTGTGTTGGCCCAGACTTCTGACCTACGCAGTTGTGAGATAATCAATGAATATGATTTCAAGCTGATATGTTTTTATCTATATGTTTTATAGCAACAGAAAACTAATAAGGACAGGTTTACAAACAAACAAACAAAACCAAAGGAAGCTCACCAAGAGTTATAGCCACTTCATAACTGCTAAGTTTGGGTTCATTTGTTGCAGCATCAATAGGAAATGAAAAGTAGAATGCATTCTTGTTATGTTGAAAAATCTCCTTATCTAGCCTTTTTTTTTTTAAATAATCAGGGAAAATAAAATTTCTTATATATTTTTTTCAAATACTAGGTAAATACCGTAAGTACTAGTGCTATAATTACAACTGAGTTCCATTTAGAACCGATAGCCTATTTGGATACAAAGGCATACGAATATTGTGCCAATCACTTTCCTTTTTGTTCTTGGATCTCCTTGCCTCCTCTTCCCTACACCCCAGCAGACTCACAATTACAATTATATCTTCATTCTTCTTTTACCACTAATTCTCTGCTAGATAGAGTCAACAGAGTTCCAGTTGTGTATGCTGATAGAAAAATAGATCTCAAGAAGCTGAGAAAATCAGGGTGCACCCTCCCACTCCTAGCGCTATCTGTAGAACAGGATCATTGGTTTTACCATGTAGGAACTCCTTCCTCTATGTCTCTGCTCCCCGAAGGATGGTACAAGAATGTGTCTAGTTCCAGATGTATAGGTCTTTCTTAGAGCTCACGGCTCCAAGATTCCACTAATATCATTTTCCTTGGCTCTACCTGCTCAAAGGGACTTTCTGGATTTGACTTCCGGTTTCCCCAGCTCCTCCTGTAAGCTCTTCTAATACCTCTAGGACTAGTTGTACACAGTACCCTACCTGCCGTGAATTATCTAATATTGTTTGATTTTCTTGATTAGAACCTAATATAGTGAGTGGATTCAATCTTCAAGAAAGATTTATTTATTTATTCATTATTTGTTTTCCAGTGCTGGGGATTGAACCCAGAGCTTACTGCATGCTAGCCAAGCGCTGTACCAGTGAGCTATATCCTCAACCCCTAGGAATAGACCTGTAAGTCAGGATCCAAAAATTAGATTACACATGTATTTAAGCTAAAACACAGTGGATATTTCATCACTAGTGGGAAAAAGCCACTAAAAATTCAGGGCATAATGTTACATTGGGCAGCACATAAACTATTAGCAATAGATATTTGCTGAAATCGAGATTTCTGGAGATGGAATTGCTGTTGCTCTTGAGGATGGCAGAAGAGATGACTCTAAGGGTTATGGTATGATAGTCACTTCTGTCTGTCATGGAAAGAAAACAGAAAGCTCTTGCATAATAACCATCGGCTTATGACACCACAGAGCTTCTGTTGTAGCCCTGGAATAATAGCCTATTTCTGATAGCCACAGGGCAGACATGGCTAGCAATTACACTCTAAATTTAATCATGCCAACTGGAGAAGAGTAATGCAAGTGGAATGAAAAATCTTACCGAGTTTCTTAAAGTAAAAGTGAAGACCCGGAAAGGTGAATTTGTAAGGTTTGAATGAGAGACCTTTAATTGGAGTCAGAAGAAAACTTGACCTGTTAAGTTCCCCTGAGCCGCCTTCTCCTGCCAGTGGAAGAAACCTTGTCATGTTCTTCCCAAGAAGACATTTTCCTTCTTCAAGACTCTGTATTAAACCTCATTTCAGCCGGGTGTGGTGGCGCACGCTTGTAATCCCAGCATTCGGGAGGCTGAGACTGGAGGATCCGGGTTCGAGGCCAGCCTCAGCTACCTAGTGAGGCACTCCACAACTTAGTGACACCCTGTTTCAAAATAAAGAATAAAAAATAGGGCTGGGGGTATAGCTCGGAGGTAGAATGCCCCTGAGTTCCATCTCCAGTACCGAAAAAAAAAAATAAAAACTCATTTCACAATCATCTCTTCTCCATGAGGCCCACTCTCTTCACTCTCTTTGTCCTCAGTCTATCTCCACATGCTCCTAGAGAAGAAGGCCAAAATCTCACCCTAGAGGAACTACACACCAACATAACTGCAAAGTTTGTTAATTTATGTTGCCTGAAACCTGAGGGACATGAGTAGAAACAGATTCTAGGAGTGCAGGACATTCTGTTACTTAGAAAATTGTCTATGTGTATATGTTCTTCATATTATTACTTTACTATGCAATTTGCAGAACCTGCCAGCAACTGTAAGACTTTAGTTAATTCACCAGAAGCCATCCACAAAAAAGGACAACAGGCAGTGAGACGGAGATGCCAGAACATCCTGGCAGAAGGAAGAAGAAATTCAATCATTTAAAGAGATGGAATTATTAGAATAGATTTGCATGTGTCCACTGGTTTCTCACAAGCTCGACAAGATCGTGTGCATGTATGTCCCTATTAGTATGAATGACATAATAATGTGGGGTTACAATGCACCAATAAAGTATTAAAAATAAATTACTGTTAGCTGCCATCAAAACCAGGCACCCACATCTGTCAGGTCTCTGGGTTGGTTTTCTTTTGAAGGATAAGGCTGGTGACTGAAATGATCTTCTTGATTTCCATGAGACTGATGGGATTAGGATCTTGGAATGACAAAATCCAGGTAGTAAAGCTTAATCATCATAATTAGAGTGCCCATTAAATGCACAGCTGGTGTGAACTGATAAAATGTTTTGATATTAAGGAATTTTTGTGGCCACCAATTAACTATTAGATCTTAAATATGAAAGGATTGTCAAACTGGTAAAATATTATTTTATCTACAAACTGTTATGTGATCTAAAAAGATTGGAATAAATTTTGCATCTTTTGAGAATAACCTTAGTACAAATAACTTCAGTGGGGAACTCAAATCCCCTTTCAATTACAAGTGAGTTTACAATGCCAGAGTTTTTTTGAAGGGAAGGTTGGTTCCTTGAATAAATATCCTTAAGCAATGCCACAAGTGTATGCCATGAATGCCTCTGAAATTCCACCCAAGGGAACTTGAGGCCACTTACTATAGTAACTATGCTCTGGGGAAAGGAAAACACCATGATATTATTCCAGAGAAAATTAGATAATTGTAATGTGCTGGGCACATTAGCATACCCCCGTAATCCCAGGTCTTGGGAGGCTGAGACAGGATGATTTCATGCTCGAAGCCAGTCTCAGTAATAACTTAGCAAGATCCTATTTCAAAATAAAAATAAAATGGAATAAAATAAAAAGGGCTGGGGTCGTAATTCAGATGTAGAATGCCCTTGGGCTCAAGCCACAATACCACTGCCCCCACAAAAAAGGTTAAACCATAATAATGTTTTAGAGATTCTTTGTAAAACTTCAAATTACTTCTGAAGTCCATCAAGAAGAACTGGGGTTTGTCAGGTGCCAAAGTAAGTATACTTCCAAGTCTGACATACATTGGAATCAATGTGACTATGGTTTCACTTTGAATATTTATTTTACCAGTTCAAGATCCACAATTGGAGTACATAATTGCCAACTAGCAGAATTCCTAAATTAGCCTCCTGCCTTATGTAGTAAGATCTATGATGATAAAACTCTGTGACTCCTTTGACATCCAAAATTTTAAAATCAGAAGCAACATTCCATCCCCAAGGAGACTGAAGTGGTTGGTGTCACCCTCAAATACTCAAAGGACATAGGGGTGATGTTTTCTATCACATGAATGCTTAACTTTCATGCTTTTTGCTGAAGTATGACTGTGAATTTTAATTCTGATCAGCTGGTACGTAAAACTGCAGACATTTTGAAGCATACCTCCACACATATGATTATCTGTTATGCAGTGGCTTTTCTGAAAACTTCTACACCTGTGCCCTGTTAATGAGAAACATAAGCAAGAGTTTACCTTTACCTGGCAGTAGTAAAAGTACAGTTCTTGACTAAGTTCTATGTTAACTTTTGGCTTTGTTATTCTATAGTACGGAGAGATCTGGAAAGTCTTGAATTCTATAGAACATCATGCTGGTTCACCTTGACGGCACTGTGCTTACTAAACTTAGCCAAAAAATAACCAGAACTCTAGATGGTTTAGTAAGATACATGCATTCTTGAGTGATAAACTCTGAAAAGCAGGACTTCAGGGCTTGCTGGTTGAAGATGTCCAGCAGTCTCCAGCATATATAGACAAATGTTTTGATGCATCTCATTTCATTTGCTGGTATGAATTGCCTCTGAATTCCA
Source organism: Graphiurus murinus (assembly GCA_004027655.1). Lineage (NCBI taxonomy): Eukaryota > Metazoa > Chordata > Mammalia > Rodentia > Gliridae > Graphiurus > Graphiurus murinus. The sequence continues at coordinate 46,337 of PVLC010003343.1, read as the reverse complement.
TTAATTGTACAAAAGTAAAGGCGCTGGCATTTAGAGATTCAGATAAAGAGAAGTTCCTGCTGTCCTCTGACTGAAGTTCATGCTACTCTGAAGCTTTGACCTTATGATCCAGTCAACTCAACTAAGTAGTAACATTTGTGTGGCAAATTTGAGGTGTTTTATAGAGTCTCTGGGAAATCACAGTGCCTAGCTCCAGGGGTTTGAAACAAAACCAAGGAATTCCTCCTACTATGCAGAACTTTAATCTGCCCACTTTGGTGTTTGCTTTTCCTGGAAGAAATAACAGCCTGTGGAATAGATGTCCTCTGACTTCTACAAAATCAGATAACACTTAGGAAAGGACATGTTAGAATACTTATGACAATAATCCTTGAGGGGAAGCCGGGCGTGGTGGCGCACGCTTGTAATCCCAGCATTCGGGAGGCTGTGATCAGAGGATCCGGGTTCACGGCCAGCCTCAGCTACCTAGCGAGGCACTCCGCAACTTAGTGAGACTCAGTTTCAAAATAAAGAATAAAATATAGGGCTGGGGGTATATCTCGAAGGTAGAGTGCCCCTGAGTTCAATCCCCAGTTCCGCAAAAAAAAAAAAAAAAAAAATAATAATAATAATAATCCTTGAGGGGAATGCACGTAAAGAGAACTCCTAACATGGTTTAATTTTGTAGGTATACATAAAACAGACCACTCTTCAGTATGATAATTTACCTTTCCTGCCTTTACAGGTGCTTCCATTCCCTCAAATTCTTTTATTTAGCGAATTCCTTTATACCAGCATATTCCTTCTTGCCACATTATTGCCTCTCAGTAAGGAGCTTACTTCACTGCAAAAGAAAGATAAATATATATTTTTTAACCTATGGATGTTTTATGTCCTCACCATATAACCAATTATCCAGAAGCAGCTCCCCCAATAAAACAGTGAAATGGTTTTCCAATGATTGATTTATGGAACCAGTTGGAACAAAATACCCTGAAAGACTAGTTTATTCTACCCTAGTCAGGCAGACAGAGACGTCACTGATAGAAATCAGAAGCAGCTGTAATTAATGCACCAGATTCCTGGAAGACTGGGTCTGTTTGCACACAGTCCTGAGGAGAGCTTAGAGTGCCAGAGTGAAGAGAGAGGCTAAGATTCAGAAAGTCAGAGACATGATATAGCCAGGCAACAGAGGAGGTTGGATGCAAAACTAAAAGCATTGTCATGCCTTATCATTTACACTTAATTGAAAATACAATCAATTGAAAAGTCAATGCAAAAAATGTGGGGAGAGAGAAGGCGGTAGCCCCGCCCAACGGAAAGGAAAAAAAGGCATCAAAGATGGCGCAGAGGGGAAGTGGTGAGGGCGGAGACCTAAGGGTGTTTACCAGAGACCAGGATTGGAAGAGGGATGTCTCCTCAGCGTGATCAAGACATTGATAGGTCCCTGGTAGCGTGACTGGCGCATGATCAGCTTTTGGATTGGGCCAAAGAGGCATGAACAAGATGACATTTACCCTGATTGGCCCTGCAAGGAGACACCTCTCACGCTCCGCTCTATATAACTCTTTGCCCCTCGTGTAATAAACGGATGAGTCCTCTGATGCTCAGTCCCCGCCATGTGTTAATTGCGGCACGACCTTCCTTTTCTGCGGGGAGCCCCCTTTTGGGGTAGACGCTCCAGGGAGATGGGGTAGGGGCCCTCTTTGTCGGGAGGACACCACACAAAAAATGTAAGCCAAGTTCTTATTTTTATTTTCCATATAAATACTCCTGTGTGTATGTGTATCTGTGTGTGTGTGTGTGTGTGTGTGTGTGTGTGTGTGTGTGTACCAGCATGATCTTGACCTTCTTATTCAATAAAAACATTGGGTAAGACCCTGTGGTAACAGATAAGCAAAGCCATCAGAGTCCCTCTCCCATATGAATAATCCTAGATTTTGTGCATCAACTCCAAAAAGGTAGTCTTTTTCATCTAGCAACGAATGTACTGCTAATTCTAGGAGATCGAGATTCCATAGAACATTCCCACTGCTTTCTGCATAGACTGTGAGAATCTGCCATTTAGATTTCTGTTCACACTTATGAAAATTCTGCTGTCCTGTTACATATAATGTATTTTACATTATCTTCAGAATCTAAAAGATTTTAAAGATGACAACCGTAGAAATAAATATTTGTTTCATCCTGAAAAACACTTTGAGTATAATATATATAAGACATTTTCAGAGCAAAAGAATGATTTTATTTCTCCAACCAAAGTAAAACATCTGCTCACTGGAATATGTCAATTGCAATTAATTCATTAAAATGTATACATACCACTGGTTGGCGTTGAATTTATATGGACCCAGGCCATTAGCACTGGCATGTAAAGCAGGCGTTCTGTTGGTATTCTGAGGCGATAGCTAGTGGCTGGATCATGACAAACTGGCAAGCCCATGCTTCATTTAACTGAGCTGGTAACAACTCCAATCCAGTTCATCTTTGTCATGCTACAATTCAGTCACTGTTCCCATATGTTCTGGTTTTTTGTTGTTGTTGTTTTAAAAAGTCCCCATTTCCAGATTTTATATAAAATTTTTGCACGTTCCGTATTTCCAAATAATTCAAAATTATTTCATGAAATTTTGCTGACCAAGTAAACTATGTCCACTGTCTGAATATAAACCAGTTTTGAACTTTTATGTGCATAATAAACAAAGTCTAATTAAAAGTATTTTTATTTACACACACTTTATTATTGCGTGAAATTAGTATCTGATCCATTAATCTTAATATTTAATGTTAAACTTTACAATGAATGTTTGAATATGTGTATCTCTCCCAAATTCATATTTTGAGACTCTAATCTCCAATGTGGTAGTATTACGAGTTGAGGGATTTGAGAGAAAATTAGTTCATGATGATAGAGCCCTCATGCATGAGATTAGTACCTTTTTACCAGAGACCCCAGAGCAATATCCCCCAATTTCTCCTGTCCCGATGGTCACCCTTCTACTGATGGCTTCTGTGTGCTTGACTATTTTGTATTCCACATCTGCATGAAACCATGTAGTACTTGTCTTTCTGTTTCTACCCTTTCTCATTTAGCATAAGGTCTTCTAGATTCCTATGAATGATATATTTCCTTTTTTAAGGTTAAAAAAATTCTGTTTTCTGCATGCATCATGTTTTCTTTATGAATTTATCTATTAATGGATATTTAGTACTTTTTCAGATTCTGGCTAATATAAATGATACAAAGCAAACGTGGAGGTACAAAGATAACTTTGACCTATTGACTTACTGTGTGTTAATTAGTTATATTAACTATATTCTTAATCATAGTCACAGGTATGTATATCTTTAAAAATGAACGGAAGATCTGAGTAGGATATTCTCAAGAGAAGACATATAAAGGGACAATAAATGAAAAAGTTCTTAATTCACTAATCATCTGGGAAATGTAAATTCAAACCATATATATATATATATTACTAAATATAAATTACTAAATATAAATATTACTAAATATTACTAAATATAAATGTAGAAATTGGACTTCTGGATCATGAGTAGTTTTATTTTAAACATTTCAAAGATCCTTCATATTGTTTTCCACATGGCTATACTAATATACATTTCCACCAAAAAGTATGTTTTCTCTTTTCTCTACATCATTCATATTTTTGTCTGCCTGATAATAGTTATTTGAACAGACATAAGTTGATATTTCATTGTAGTTTGAATTTACATTTCCCAGATGATTAGTGAATTAAGAACTTTTTAATTTATTGTCCCTTTATATGTCTTCTTTTGAGAATATCCTACTCAGATCTTTCGTTCATTTTTAAAGATATACATACCTGTGACTATGATTAAGAATATAGTTAATATAACTAATTAACAGTACTTTGCTATATAATTGAAATTTGCCAAGAGGATAGATCTCAAATGTGCTCATGACACTGATTTTATATATATATATATTTTGATGCACTTCCTGAAGTAATAGTTTCTCCTGAAGGTTTTTTTTTTTTTTCTCCTCATTAAACAAAGTTATTCTCTCTTCTAGATAAAGACTACTTTGTAAAAAAAAAAAAAAAATGCACAATTCACCATCTTGACTATTATTGCTGCACTTAAACCTGACACTTCACTTATTTATCTACATTTTTCTCCTCTATTTTTTTCTTTACACTCTGTTTTCTAAATCCATTGTCCTTCATGCACCCTTTGCAGTCCCTCTAATTTACTACTGTCTTCCTCATTTATTCCATGCAATTTCGTGCTTCTGTTCTCATTGTTTCTGTCTCTGTTCCATGCAACTCCTCTCCTAGTCCCACCAAGACTGACAACTTTTTCCTTATAACACTCAATATTCATATCCAAAATTTCTATTGTTTTTTTTTCCAGAACCTGCATTCCTTTCCAATGATGTAGAAAGAGTCATATCATTTATGACAACAGGTGAAATTAGTTAAAAAGTATATGACTTCATAATTATAGTCCACAATACTTTATAAAATGATTGGGACTTTTTATTGTCTATTTCTTATGTGAATTTTTTTTTCCTAATTTTAAAAGCTATTGTTACCTGACAGCTGAATATTGTCTTGTGCCGTCAGTTTTTTAAAAGTCAAATTTATAGCTTTCAATTCTATCCTGAATAAACGGTAGTCAGGTGAATATAATTAAATAGTATAGTATGAAGGTTTTTTTGTATTCCATTGCTTATTGGATTAGGAAAGATCCTCATTAGCTTTATCGGAAAAGAACTAATTGTTTTTTTGTCTTTTCCTAAGTGAGACATCAGTGGAACTCAAATAAAAGTTTTAGCCACCATAAAATTAGGCCTAAATTGGGGTCACTTGGTTTTAAACACAATTCCACAGGCTTCAACTTATTGAATGTCAGAGTTTACAATGCCGAGTGGCTTTATTCCTTGATCTTCAATGTGCAATAAGCAAATAGCAAGTTAGTGCAAGTTTCCAGGCTATCCAACTACTGACTTGATCTCAGAAGAGCCCAAAATACTAGAAACTAACATTCATAGATGGATATTAAGATAAAACTCTCTAAAAACATATTTAGCGTCAGTATATTTTGAATTTTCAAGAATCATTTCAGATCTCTTGTTTTTTTTTTTTTTTTTTTTTTTTTTTTTTTCCAGGTGGCAAAATAGAATAGCTTATGTACATTTTTTTTCTAATATAAAAAGACAATTCAAAAAGTTTCTGTTACCTTACAGTTGAAAATGACAAGCACTTCAATTGCTTAGTTCCTCTGCGTTCGATAAATGTTTAATTTTATTTATTATTATGTTCTGCACTGTGAGAAGCTCAGGATCCCACCCTCATTTACTGAGCTAAGGTATGGGTGATAGAAAAATACAGATAACACGCCTTAATATGGTCACCAAATGTTATAATTACAAAACAGATCCCTCTAATGCACATTTAGCACACACGTGGAGTTCCAAGGAAGCTTGTGGAAATCCTCACTCTTTTACTGACATTACTAGCTCTTTATGCTCTTCTGTTTCATTTTCTTGACATCAGCCCAGCATGATATCCAATATCAAGCATGTTTTGGGCAATTCAGATAAAGGTTATGTTATGAGCAGTTCAGAGGCCTATTGATAAATGTCATCCTTCTGTAAGTACACAGTCAAGATGTTTATACTGAATCCATAAATAAGTGTGAAGTTTAGAATCAAGCTTACTTGATTTGTAAGCTGCTTCCTCTATTTTCTGTTTTCAAATTCCCCACCTGTAAAATGATGAGCAACATAGGAAAATCCTGACACTGTCTTTAAAAAAAAAAAAAGTAAAAATGGCTGGAATGTATATCAGTGATAGAGTATGTGCTTAGCGTGGGTAAGACCGTGGGTTCAATTCCTCATACTTTGAGAAAAAAATAAAATAAAATAAAAAATGAAGAACTTGAAAAATCAGTTTTACACACCAAGTGTTGTGTGTAGGTATACTATCATTCTATGCTTTAGCATGATGTATAATTATAATGTACCAATAAAGATATATTAAAAAAGGAAACAATTGTAACTTGTTCTTGGGAATGATCAAGAGGAAAACCATTTCTAAAACAAAAAATATCATCATAATGATTTATGTTCCAAATATTTAAAAATTGAGTCAAGTACTCTTTTTTTTTTTCCCAGTACTGGGGATTAAACCCAGGGACATTCTACCTCTGAGCTACACTCCCAGCCCTATTTTTTATTCTGAAACTAGGTCTCATTAAGTTGCAGAGGACCTCACTAAGTAGCTGAGACTGGTGCCAAACCCGTGATCCTCCTGTCTCAGCCTCCCAATAACTGGGATTACAAGCATGAACATCACCACGCCTGGCTGAGTACTTTTTACATAAGAGTATGTCCACAGCATGTTTTAATTGCCCAATGAAGATCATTATCTCTTTGAAATTACTAGCCATTAAAGTATTGAGGCAATTCAATTATTAATATTTTTATAGAACATAAATCTCTTTGAGATATTGACATTTCTTAGCAGAATATAATCCCAGATTTTATAGGTATATATACACACCTCTAAATATATATATATATATATATTTATATGTAAGCTGCTTCCTCTATTTTCTGTTTTCAAATTCCCCACCTGTAAAATGATGAGCAACATAGGAAAATCCTGACACTGTCTTTAAAAAAAAAAAAAGTAAAAATGGCTGGAATGTATATCAGTGTATATATATATATATATTAGTTTATGTATATATATATATATTAGTTTCTAGTAGAATGACTCTTACTGAGCTGGGCGTGGTGGCTCACACTTATAATTCCAGTACTTGGGAGGCTGAGACAGGAGGATCTCAGATTCAAAGCCAGCCTCAGCAATTTAGTGAGGCTCTCAGCAACCTAGTAAGACTCTGTTTCCAAATAAGTAATAAAATCAGTCTGGACATGTAGCTTGGAGTTAGAATGCCTCTGGGTTCAATCCCAGTGCCAAAAAAAAAAAAAAAAAAAAAAGTGACTCTCACTGTCAGGGAAATAAATTGCTAAAGGAATAATAATTAAAAATAAGCTGCATATTTAAATATCATAGGACACAACTTTTCTCAATAAATGTTACTTTTTCAAAAACAATTATAAAATAGAGGACTTAAAATTGTTATGTCAATAGTAATATACTTAAAGCTATGTCATAATTAGGACCAATGTATTAACTTTTTTTGAATCATTTCTATAAGTACCTCATTTTCAACTATTGTTTTGGTGCATATAACTTTAGAGAACTCAAAAAATTGTGGGTTTGAACATTATTATATTAAGCATGGTTAAAAATGTGTCTAAACTGTTAGCAAGTACACCACGGATTTTAGGAACATTCTCTCCAAAGTTATGATAAAAAATCCCATAGTTTAACTTGTATTATTGTTGTATTAAAGAATATATTACACACAGATTAACCTAGTACCTATTTTTATCTAAATGGAATGATAAAAATCCTTAGTAATAGCAAAGATCTAGAAATCTGTCTTTACTCTCATTATCAATTACATTACATTTAAAAACTAAATGAATCACACTTTTTAAAATTAGTTTGGTTTATAAAATGCAATCATTTCCAGATTCTCCTGAGCCCCTATGTCTATTAGACTGGCCAAATTTTCCCCCCTCCCTCTTTTTATTTGGGTATTGGGGATTGAATCCAGAGGTGATGCGCTGAGCTAGACCTCATATTCTATTGTGAAACAGGGTCTTGCTAAGTTGCTGAGGGTCTTCCTAAGTTGCTGAAGTTGGCCTTGAACCTGTGATTCTCCTATCTCAGCTTCCCAAGTACTAGTATAACAGCCATGCACCACCAAACATAGCCCAAGTCTCCCTTTCTCTCCTCTCCTCTCTTCTCTTCCCTTCCCTTCCCTTCCCTTCCCTTCCCTTCCCTTCCCTTCCCTTCCCTTCCCTTCCCTTCTCTTCTCTCTCTCTCTCCTCCTCCTCCTCCCCTTCTTCCTCCTCTCTCCTCTTTCCTCTCTTGCTCTCTTCTCTCTCCCTCTCTCCCTCTCTCCTCTCTCCTCTCCCCTCTCCCCTCTCTCTTCTCTCCTCTCTCCTTTCTCCTCTCTCCTCTCTCTCTCTTTCTCTTCTTTTTGCAGTACTAGGGGTAGAACCCAGGGGCATTCTACTTCTGAGCAACACCCCCAGCACTATTTTTTATTCTTTATTTTTGAAACAGGGTCTCACTAAGTTGTAGAGGGCCTCAGGAAGTAGCTGAGGCTGGCTGGGAACCTGGATCCTCCTGTCTCAGCCTCCCAAGTACTGGAATTACAAGCGTGACCCACCATGCCTGGCTCCCAAGTCTCTTTTAAAGCATTAATTCTCTCATTGCTTGAAGATGATGCAGATGCCTCTTTCTTCTCCAAACCCACATATTCTTCATATGAGTAATATTCGCCAATAGGTGTGATAAATGTAGTGACATGGATGGGAATATATTCTGAAATAAACTGGTCAAGTGAGGAGGTGCAATACTTTGGATCTGAGAGCATTTATCTGGGATCAATGTTCCTGGAATCCAAGATTTACCACTCTTGCAAAACAAAGGAACGAGGTGGTGCAAATGCTACTTCGACAACCTGTAGAACCACCGGAAAAATGCTGGCCCTTATGAAAAGTGAGAGAAATGTCAGAATTAGTGCAACAGATGCTGAAAAGGAATCCCAGAGGCATAAAGATGTGAACATATTGGAGTAGGTATGCGCGGATGCGCGGTAAGACCTGAAAACCTTCCAGAGGGTCTGCAGGGCATACCAGCCACGTACCAGCCACCAGATAAATGCAGAATGCGCTGCAAGAGGGCAGGTCATCGAGGAGATGTCCACCTGTGGCTGTCCTGTCCTAAACAGGGGACAGAAGGGGGGTCACTATAGCAGAGATGATGGTAAGACCTGCAGATACAAAGGACAGCGAAGGAGAGACTAGTTTACTGTAGAATGAGATAGGAGACGCAACCAAGAGAGCTCTAGAGACAGTAACCATTATACGATATTAGGACAAAAATCAGCATCCTGTGAAGGTCTTACTGATTCTTTTCAACCAAAGAAAATAAAACCTATATTCTTAGAAAACTGAAAAAGTGAAACATTATAAGTTCTTTGTTCTTTTCTTTCCTTTTTTGGTCCTGGGGATTGAACCCAGGAGCATGCTATCTCTAAGCTACATACTCAACCCTATTTTATTTTTTATTTTGAAAACAGGGTCTTGCTAAGCCTCGGAGGATCTCTCTAAGTTGACAAGGCCGGCCTTGAATCTACCTGCAATTCTCCTGTCTCAGCCTCACAAGTACTGGAATTGTAGGCATGCACCAATATGCCTGACTAAAACATCATGATTTTTTGACACTGACAAAAGACAGTTAGGGACCTAGAAGCTTCTGTGTGAAGGCGACTTGGGGTCCTCAGAAGAAAATGATGTGCAATATCATCAGAAGTCACATAGTTATGATTAATCCAGCTGGTTCCTGAAGCTAATTATAGACATTTACTCCAGAAACTTCATACAAGTTAAAAAAAAACCAAAACATTTTAAGGTTTTTTATACAAAAGTTTGAGGTGCCAGTGATGCTTCTATTCCTGAAGTAGCCTGCGTCCCTGGTAGGAGGCAAGCACACCAAAACCATATAACCAATAGGACAGGCTCACAGTTACTGTTCAGTGCTCCTTTCTCCCAGTGCTTTATTGGAATGAATCCAGTTGGTGTCAGCTCAATCCCCACATCTCTTGTAGGGTTGGAGTAATAACGGTATGAAAGCAAGGTGGAAGCTTCTGACACTGATAATCTGTGGCTGAGTTCATAAAGGAGAAACAATGTACATCCCAGGAGGAATGGCCCAGATTTAGGACTAACGGTATATAGACCTAAAGAATGGAGCGTGGTGAACCACATTACATTTCCATCTGTGTTACCAGCCTGACCCCTGAAGAAACAGGTAGCTCTCCCAGCGCTGACAGAATGCCACCATAATCATGCCCAAGTACTAGACCCGATAGCAGCTGCTGTTTTAGAGTGGTAGATTGACCCAAATATTTTAACATGGCTTTGGGTACATGGCAAATGTACTCTTTCTGCCCCCATTGAAAGTGAGGATCCAGAAAGTTTCATCCACTTGCAGTAGATCATCAAAGGTACATTAACTCTCCATTCCAGGTCCTGTTAGCTTCCCTACTTGTCTTCATAAAATGGTCTTAAAAGAGCTGGTCCATCGGGCATCTTCTCACAGAACACAGCGTCGTTCACTCCTCCCCATCCCACGTCTTTTCTGTATTTTCCTTGACTCCTTGCACTAGCAATGGCCTCAGGAGTAATGTTATTGAAGTAGGCACAGTGTATGTTCATGTCTTCTTTCTGATCCCGTGGAAAATGCTTTTAGTACCTCACTATTAGTGATGGTCTCGGCTATATTTGTTCATCAAACTTAGAGTTTGCCCTTTATTACTATTTTGCTGGGAGTTTTAATAAAAATAAATGTATGTTGAACTTTATCAAAGGCCTTCTCTTCCCCTAAGTAAGTGAACTCTATTTTTCTTTATTTTGTTAATGTGAATAATTATTTTTGATTTGTGAATAAGTATTTCATCAATCTTTCTTTCCTAAAGTTAATCTAAGTTGGCTTGGAGGTATTATTTTTATTTATATTTTTTTGGCTCGCAGTTTGATTAGGACCTTTTCATATAGGTTCAAAAGAAAGATTGGTTCAAAATGTCAAATTTTCACCATAAAATATGAAAATTGTAGCCGGGCATGCTGGCGTCTTCTTGTAATTCCAGTACTTGGGAGGCTGAGTCTGGAGGATCCGAGTTCATGGCCAGCTTCAGCTACTTAGTGAGGCTCTCCCCAACTTAGTGAGAGCCTGTTTCAAAAGAAAGAATAAAAAAAAAATAGGACTGGGGTGTAGCTTGGAGGTAGAATGCCCCTGGGTTCAATCCCCAGTACCAAACACAAAAAAATGAAAATTATAATTATAATTTCATTGTACTCAAAATGTTTTATGGTTTTCCTTTTACTCTTGGGTTATTTAGAAGCATATTGTTGTATTAGGGATGTTTTAATGTATACCTTATTAATTATTTCCATTTTTCCTTTGGTAAGAGAATTTTTCTGAATGTGATAAAATCCTTTGGAATATAGATACATTATGGTCATACTTATGCACAGCCTTTTTCTTCCATTTGAGGTCATTATATCTTTTTTTTTATAAATGTATCTTCAAATTTTATTACAGACAGTTTTACTTTGCTATAACTGGAATTATTTTATTTGTATCCCTTTTTTATTTCATAGCACTTCTTGAAATCCATGACTTGATGTCCTGAAGCAGCTTTGTGTTTATTTCATCCTTTGTATCTTCAAAGAATACACCTATCCCATTCGCTTGTCTTATTGTACTAGGATTCCAGTTGCATGTGTATCTTATTTTCCATTATATCTCCCTCACACATTCTAGCTTCTTTTTATTCTGTTCTTCAGTCAAAAGGCATTGCTCATCTCTTTGGATTTGTCTGAAAATGCTGTTCACCCTACTCACCAAATTCTTTATTCACTTACTCTATTATTCATTTCTAGAATTTTTATTTGAAAATTTCTATACATTCCAGTTGTCTAATGAAATTCTACACCCTGTTATCTTCTTGAACATATTATTAATAAAAATCTTAAAGCCTAATCCTTGTCAGTCCATGATCCGAATCACTGCTGTTCTATTTCTTTTTTTCTCCTCCCTTTGTATATTTGATAATGTTTAAATGAATAGCAGATATTGTATATGAAATAAAAATTGAGGTTTTAGATGATGGTGTTTTGCCCCCAAAGAGTCTTATATTATTCCATTCCAGGCAGCCAGGGATCTTTATAATATAACTGGGAAATGAAATGTTTCAAAATTCTATAAACGTCCTTAACCCACCTGATGCTTATACCCATTCACAGGATTATGCCTCTAGGAATCCCAACTGAGTTCTTTGACTGTAGACAGGGCGCCTTCTCCACGTGAATGTCAGATTTTTTCTCTCTCTCTTCAGGGTCAAGGAAGTGATTACTATTCTCTTTTGTTTTCACCACATTCTAAAAAGCACAGAGCCTTCACCCAGGGTAGCTTAGACAATGTCAAGAGCATTAGGCTCTTTTAATGAGCTTGTCTATGGTTTCGATTCTTTGAACCACCTGCCTTGGCAGTTCTCCAATGCCTTCACACATGATTTATTTTGGTTGTAACTTTGGCTTTCTAATTGGTCTTGGTGAGTGTGTCGAGTTGCTGTAACCTACTCTATCACAGCCATAAATGGAATTCTCCAAAGTGCTATAAAATTGGGGGGGGGGGTGAGAAAACATGTCACACAATAATAGTTTCATAAAGTAGCTATTATGACACTTATTCTTTTTCCCTTTCAGCCTAAACTTCATCTATTCTACTAAATTGATTTTTTTCTGAAATGCAAATATGAATGCAGGACTTATGTTTTAACTTTTTCAGTTAACATCTGGCATATACATCAGTCATTTTTTTCCATTGAGTGTCCATGGTGCTCAAGTTTCTTAAGCATCTCAAGATTTTATAAAATTTAGTGAACAAATCTGAGTATTAAGTGTTAATTTGGTATTTTTTTTTGTTCTGAGGATTGATCCAGGGGCATTCTACCCCCGAGCTACATCCTAATCCCTTGAAACAAAGTCTTGTTAAGTTGCTGAGACCCTCGCTAAGTTGCTGAGGCTGGACTCGAACTTGCGATTCTCCTGTCTCAGTCTCCCAAGTACTGGGATTACTGATGTGTGCCACAATATTTGGCTAAATTAATTTTTATAAATATTATACCTTAATTAAATAACTGCAACTCAACACAAATATCACATAATGAATACTGAAATTCTGGAGTTCAGGGTTGTGTCTGGAGAAGCATAGCATATAGTATGTGCTTATGAAATGCAGGTTTTGTTTGAAGTGGGTAGGTAGGATTTACACAGATTTCAGTAAGCACAAGTGTTTTTGTGGAGGAGAAACACCAAACAGCCAATAGCAAGTGCATTTAGAAATAGATTTTTTTTTTTTTCTGCTTCACTGGAACCCAGCATATTTTCAAAGGCAATGTAACTGACAAGAACAGAAATACAATTTAGAATGTTAATCAAAGGCTTTTCAAGGTAAGAACTTTAAGGACAATATGGTGGCCTAGTAAATATCTATACAGAAGGAGTAACATATTACAGCTTTTGCTCTGGGAACATTTATCTGGTATAAGTTAGTCATGTAGGAATTACTAATGACCTTAACAAAGATGGAGGAATTAGAAATGAGAGTAAGATAACTAAAATAAAAAAGGTTAATCAATTAATTGAATTGGCAACACACAGAAGACTATGTAAATATAACTTCCTAAGAGAATTTTGGCGTCATGGAATACTGATTATCTGTATATGTTGGGTGATTTATACTGAACTTGCTAATAATACACATTTTATTGTAAAATGAAACTGTTAGGACAAGACAGATTTGTGGTTTCTGAAACAGATCTGAGTTACAGAGTATTTCATTTCTGTGATTCTTCCTGCTCTGTTCTAACATGGTTAGAACATATTGTAAAATGGTGCATAGGGACTCCAGTGTAGGTTAGAAAATAAAATTCCATTGCTAAGTAGAATTTGAATTTTTCACTTTTTTCCATTTGATGTTTGTGTGTGTGTGTGTGTGTGTGTGTGTGTGTGTGTGTGTACTTGTGTAATTTTTTTGTTCTTACATAGTATGCTCTTTGGCTTTCCATTGGAGCTCAGCTAATATGGAAGAATTAATGTATTCCAGCTAAAAGTAAGATTATGTCTTTGCTCAATAGTAAAGTATATCCTAGGGAATGCCACTAAACCCTGTTGGCCTTGTCTCACCAGTGTCAGTGGGAGGTATTGTCAAATGGCCCCAGGAGGTCAATCTCTGCCTGGACAGCCCTGCATCCTCACAGAGAGGCTCTGCTAAACACCCATCTTTATTGGCTTCTTAAACTTGAGGTTAGAATATGGAGACTGGCCTGGGGGGAAAGTGTCATCTGTTCCCTGTAAGTTCCTTGGCTTTGATTCAGTCAGCAGCTTTATAAATGGCAGCATATTGTGGCTTTAAGGTTTAATTAAAGGGATTAACATAACAAATCCAGGAAAAAGATAACCATATTACATGGCTTTGGATTTATCGACAGAACATAAAAATAATTAAGATAACTTGATGTTCTCCCTTTGGCAAGACTTTTTTTCCCTAGATTTATACTAAACAATGCACAGGAAAGCCCAGCGAGCAGAGATCAACTTTAACCATATGTTCAGTATAGAAACTACCAGAACAGGTGTGGACTTGTGTTCATCAAATCTGCTTTTTAGCAATCAGTAAAATGTAGTAAATCAATAAATGCAATAAATACTAGTCTTTGGGATTTATTTAGTTGGGAGTTTGGGAGCATACAGAGAAGCCAAAATTTCTCTTAAACTTGTATATATTCAAGCAAAATTTTTGCCTGCTGTTTGTTTGTAGTAAAGTACAGGGAAGGAAGCATTGTCATTGCTACTAATGGACACATGATGACTAAATATATATATATATATATATGTTTGAAACTTGCTTCTTAGATCAAAATGCTTCTTCAGTTCACAAATGAGCTTCACTGTGTAATGCACTCTCTGAGTCTTTGAGGTTGAGTCTTCGGGTTCAGTGGAAGTGGTGATCTGAGCTTTGGGAGTACACATTCTTCTCACCTTGACCCTGAGAGCTTCCCCATGGAGTTCCCCATACAGTCTTTGTCATAGGAGAATGGATTTGCGATACAGGCAAAGGTAACAATTGTATCCTGTTTATTTCCTTCTAGCACAGTAAGGTTTTTATTCCATTTAATTTTATAAGTAATGGTAAAGAAGAATTGTAAGTTACTATACTTATCATTTTTCTTCAGAAACATAGACATGTTTGTTCACTTGGCTAAATCAGACCTGGTAAAAAGGAAAATCCATCCTATTTAAAGTGGCTGTAAATTAAAAACAAGAAAACAAATAAATGTAAGACAGTATTTGGATGGTAGATATACAAATAATATACCCCCTGTTCATACCCCCCATTTCCTTAAATGATGACCATTATGTCAGTCAGTTACATGCCATATGCCTTTCTCATTTATCTACTCTTGAATAAGTGTATCCTGAATATATTAAATCTTGGTGCTTTGGGTGATTTCTGATTGATAGGTGTCAGTGAGGGACAGGAATTTCACCCTACCCTGTAGCACGATCTAAATGCCAGCCCCAAAAGGAAGTAGGAAAACAAATGTTAAACAATAATTGTATCCAAAGCAATACAAAACAGTATGAGGGCATTTACGCTCATTTGAAGATTTTCCTCAATCTGAATTGATAGTAAAGAGACAGTACTGCAACTTCAAGCAATTGTGTAACTCTGCACTTAGGAAGTTCTGCACTTTTCAAGCTATCACTGTTTTTAATATTGCTCAGGGGAGCTGAAAATTTGCAAATAATTTTCCCTGGAATAAAATATTTTCTGTTTGGGATTATAACAGTAAAAATAAGCAAGAGATTGGTCACCTGTAGGGATTTTACCACTGGCCATTCTAAGACATACTTTCAAAATATATTGACGATAAAATGCCTCTCCTTGACTCATGAGAAAGAAGTCAATCTGAAATGCTCTCATTAAAAAGTAAACTCATTTTGCCAGATTTCAAATGAAAATAAACTCATTTTGTCAGATTTCAAGTGAGGTAATGCAGAATGACAGAAGCATTTGGTGACTGAAATCAAGGAAGAGGAAATGAGGTCTAAAAATCCTATCAGTGTCACTTCGGGGAAAATTCATGGAAGTATGTGTTCTGCTTCACAATTATTCTTCCTTGTAATTTAGATAAAAAGAGCTTCAGTGAAGATCATTGACTATTACAGGATGATTTCGATTATAAACAGCACAGCAAAATGGACTTAAATAACAGTCAATTCTTGACTTATGTAACTGACCCAATAGTAGTGTTCTTGACAAAAAATTTGTCTTTGATGTCAATAGTGTCACTTAACCTTCAGTTAATTCCCACTTTTCGTGGTTTGATTTCCTTGGGATTTGTGTCAGTGAGTTTCAAGAAAGTTATAAGTCGTGGCTTATTTGTTATAAGCTTATAAGGCAATAAGCTTCTTTCCTTATTCATGGTCCAAGTCATTTAAACAGGTCATTTGTTTAAAAAGACTTTCAGGAAAATCTCCAATGTTTTATCTAAGGAAATTCACCTAGGACATGTATGTAGATCTGAAATAATTACATGGAATAAAATCAGTATTGATTGTATTCATTATACCCTCACCCCCGGACTTGAGGGACGGTCAATCCATGCAGATGAAAGTAGCTAAAAACAGGAAAAGATAGTTTCTCAAAGACAATTTGATGCATTCTTCTGAAGATGAGGATAAGATGGGAAATAAATATTGTCATCTAACTCTGCAAATATTCTCTGAATAAAAATATATGAATGCTTACAGAACAGAACCTATTTTTATGTTCATTTTATCACCTAAAATGTAACAGCCTAAAACAGCATTCCTCTATTACCTTACTTCTCTGTAAGTCAGAGATCTAGCTTGCCATTTCTGAGATCAGAATCAAGATGACAGGCAGGCTGAGTTTTCCTCCAATGGCAGATTTGCTCACAGATCATATTGCAGTAGATGATTTTTTTCCCCCGTTGTGGAACTCAGATCTTGTTTTCTTGCTGACTGTAGGTTCAAGATTTTTCTCAGCTCTCAGAACACTCTCCTGTGGTATGGCCCTTGCCCATCTTTAAGCTAGCAGTTCTGGTGTTTCAAATCTATGACTTCTGTTTCTGCAACTCTCTGCAGAAACACCTTTTAGAGGCTCAGGTGGGGCCCACTCAGAAAACTCTTCTGCCTTAAATTAGCAACGCCATATGACAAAACCTAATTCAAGGAGCAAAGTACATCATATATAGCCAGGGGATTATTCAGAACATTCATACTACAGAGAGCAGAGGATCTTTGGGGGAATCTAAACTTCCGTTTAACACATTTATCTAATTACTTTTGGTCTAGTAATTGATCTCTTAAGTAAGTTCTTCACATCTCTCCACTTTAGAAAAGTATTTTCAATTATCATGCCGAGTATATTTTCAGGTACAACAATTAATTATCATTCATGTTTAGCTATTGAGTTCTCGGAAATTAAAAGTGATTAAATGATGAATTATTTTTACAGAACCTGTAATTTGATGATTCAACCCAAGACTGGTCAGCCTCTGAGTCCAGTTGGAATTGGTAAGGAAGCATCTTATCCATGACACTTACAGTGTGCTTAATTGTTCTGGGTTCAGTTTTCCTTCCTCCATTATCTTCCCACTCATACTGAAATTTGATTGCTAGTTACTCAATTTCTGTGTCTTTATAATAATCAATCTCATCTGCAGTGGCATGCTTATAAAGGTCATTGAAACAAGTGGGTAGAATGAAAAAGCTTATGATGGGGAAAGAGATATTTGTGGTCCTTCTGTGGACATGATTAAATAGAAATATTAAAGGCTCCAGAACACCAAAACGGCAAAAGCAGTGTATCTGTTCTTCTATAAAGAGAAAAGGCAGCCACATATTCTCAGATGTATCCCTTATGCTTTCCTTTTGTTAATATAATCCTAGTGAGGGAATTAATGAGATGTAACTGGTTAAAAATAAACTCAGTTGACTCTTGCCTCTCTCAACACACTTCCCTACATTTTACCATTACTTTTCACGATAACACCTTTCAACTGCTTTTTTTTTTTTTTTACTTCTGCTCCTTTATTTCTCTTTATATTCAATAATAAAAGCATACATTCCTGGGAGAATATGATAAAAATCCACTGATCTTCATTCCACAGAAAGAAAAAGAGACATCTTTTTGCTTTCCAGGTGGGAGACCCCTGGTTCCCTAAAATTCTCTCCATTTTATACCCCTTGAGTTTTGCAATTTATTTTTCTTGGAAGATTTACAGCTCCATTCTCTCTCTGTTTCCAGAGCTCTCACCTTAGGAAAAGCTTCCTGCCTCTGGATCTCCATTTCTGACACTCTAGCCTCGCCCTTCAAAGACAGTAGCGGATTCACACTGGATGCACCTCACACACAGGTAAAGTGTAAACAGTTTCCTTCTCAAACTCATTTTTTTTTTTTTTGCATTTGTTTATTCAGAAGTCTCTCTCGGTGCTCATTCTTCTCATCTATCTTACAAAGCCTTTTTCATCTCTTTTGCCTTTGCCTGAACTCATCGCCTCATTCCAGTCCCTAATTACTGGCTGTGGAAAAACGCTGAAGCGCCTGCCTTCCTGGCTTCCCCCAAATTCAAATGCTCAGTGCTAAGTGGAATGCAATCTTCCTGGATGTGGTGGGCGATGAGCCTTTCTTGGCAGGTAACTTCAGAGCCACCCTTGATGCCCGCAACTGTCTCTGTCCCTGAAGTATATTTATTTTTCAAGTGGGCATGTGCCATTTGATGTGAATCTCAAAGAAATCTCCCTCTGCTCATTTTCTTCATTGCTAAAGAGCAATGTCAGAAGAACAGACAGGATCCGTGTACTTTGCCCCTGTTCTCCTCCTTTCTTTCCCTCCCCACTTCCAATTAAGAGCTTCATGCTGCTTGTAAAAGTATGCATAAACCCGTAGTTAAATACAAATAGTGAACATAAACTTGTCAATACATTACATTTCTTCATTTTTTTTTCAGAGAAAGAAAAAAGACTAATTTTTTAGAACTGCTTACAGTCTGATATCTTATTTTTAAAAGTCTACTGTTAATTATCTTTAAGAGAAATACTTTCATGTAACTCAGTGCCAAAACACATACACAACCTAGAAAAAAAAAATGTAAGGTGAGAGAAACATTTTTTTTTATCCTCTCTGAAAATAAATACCCAAATGGAATGGTAAGTTTCAGTTGCTCGGAGGTTAACTTTTCAATGGAGCAATTTATTTTTTTTAAGTGAACTACAAGACAGGAAGTGGAGTCTTTGACCCTTTGTTGTTTCTACATAGCGATGTTTGGTAACAGAATGGAGAAAGGAAAAAATAAAATAAAAATGAAACCACGATTCCCATTAGTGTCTAGAACAGGGAACGAGGGTTTCCAGAGAAGGGCTTGCTATGGAAAGGCGCCTGAACTTGGGGCACACTGACTGAGAAAGACAGTAGCAACAGCCCTTTCGTGCTGGTACAAGTCCAACTCTGGGTTTTTGTCTAGAACACATGTTTGTATTGGCTTCTCCTGGTGCTTTCCTGGTGCCAGAGTCCCAGGCCAGAATGAAAGGAGGCCATCTGGCCCAGGAGCTCCTCAAATACAGAGATGATCGCAAAACAATTAGCTGTGGGTTCACAGATTCTCTGTATGAATTGTCTGGAAAGTCTGGCGATTCTCTCAGTGACGTCAGCAAAGTCAAACAATTCTCAGTGCAATCACTTGAAGACAGAAATCCTGGGGAGCAGGAGGTAGGAAGAGGAGAGTGGAAAAGAGCCTCAGAACAGTGCCTTCATCTTCTCAGTGCTGCCAGGAGGGAGTGGAGTGACCGCAGGTCCAGAATAATTGTTATGCTATCAATTTACACTGTAACTCCACATCTAGGCTAGTGCCTAAGGAAATACCTGTTATGTTTATATTTACATTTTAATTGGTGTAGGATAGGCATTGTGGGAATTTAGAATGTCAAAACAACACAGTAAATTGACATTCTAATAACCTACCTTGAGAGGTGGTGAACAATTGTTCCCTTTAGAATTATAAGTTGCGCCTCTGTTACACTGCGCATGGAGAATAGCATCTATTAAGACTAATATTTGCCCTCCTCCCAGTCTTTTAATTGATTAATTTCAAGATCATCTTTATGGAAATTGAGAGGACTGCATACACATCATGGAGTGCTTTGGCTCTTCTTGTATTTTCTGCAGGTTTTTATTGAAATGCATTGAGTTAATATCAGTATTTATTAGTACCTGAATAAGTTTCAATGTTATTCTTTTTTATTACTTTCTGCAGCAAGCCCAAGTTCTTTATCAGGGATGGAAAGTAAAAGACAAAGTTAAAGTGACATGTCCAAAACGTTAAAGATAATAATGATGTTATGAAGTCTGCATTTCAGAGCATGGCCATAGATTTCAGGGTTCACCATTTAAGTAGGCAAAAATATAAAGTGTATACAAATTGACACCTACATTTTACGCTATTAAAGTACATTCAGTGTCTGCAGTGCTTCAGGGAAATGCTTCGCTGAAGGATAGGACTTGGTTTTCAAGTCAGCTTTTGCAATTTAATATCGGTAAGATCTTGTCAACTGAAACGTAGGAATGCATTTGTATCTATTAAATGGAGATTAAAAATTCCTATCTCACAGGGTTGTAATGAGGCTTAAGTGAGAAAATGAGGGGAAATCACTTTGCCACTGCAAAGAGGAAACATAAATTCTAGCTATATTATCGGCACCATTAAATAAGTACAGTAAGGCTAAGCAGAAGAAAGTGCTACTTTTATACAGAGAGTAGTAAACACATAAATTGGTTAAAGTAGAAGCAAGCTAATGTTAAAAATGACCCTGAAAAGATGTTTATGAAAGTAAAAGACACATGATTGATAAATAATAGAAAATGGAGTGGTGCAAACCCCTGGCTTTTGAGTGCAACATTATTAAATTAAATGTAATGCTTCTTAACTCAGAGCTTTGTATATGTGCAGTGGTACTTTTTAATCTAAACATTGGGCAGGTATTTGGATTAATCATTTTACTACTGTATATGAATGTATCATCCAGCACCAAATGATGTAATGTCGTATTCAGAACCCCCGACAAAATCAACCCTGAGGCTCTGCGGTTTCTGGGATCAATATACAACCTTGACTACATACCTAAGATTGTGTCACTCCTCCCGCCGATGAAAGAAACTCGCGCTCAACTTTGGCAATGTGCCTTTCAGTTCCATACATTTTTACATGTTCATTCTCCAGAAGATGTTCCAGTCATATAAAACACATTTGTAATTCTTGCCTGTTAATTTTAATTCCTGGGGCATCTATTTTTTTTCTGTGTCATTTCCACTCTCTAATTTGTTACCTTAGCATGGATGACATTTCTGACCCTCACGTGCCTCATTCTTGTTTATGTTATGCTGAACATTGTATGTCCAGTATAGTGGAGACTGAGCATGTATTTTTTTTTTTATTCCAACAAGGAAAATACCCTTATCTGCTATGAGTACTTTTAGGTGGAAAATTCAATTTCATGAGCAGTTGAAATGGGTCTTGTTTTCTTTGGAGCTTTATTCAGATTTAGTTCTTCTGTGATTATAATGTTTTTACAGTGGAATGTGTATTCTGGTGAGTAGGTGCTACAATTTGTTGAGGTGCTTTTGTTTTTGTTTTGTTTTGGTACTGGGGATTGAATCCAGGAGGGTTTGAATTTTTTATTTTGAAACAAAGTCTCATTAAGTTACCGTGCATTGGCCTCAAATCTGTTACCCTCCTGTCTCAGCTTCCCGAGTACTGGAATTACAGGTGTGTGCCACCATGCCCAGCTTTGTTTTTGTTTCTGAGATGAGGTTTCACTGTGTTGCCCAGGTTGGTCTTAAAGTCATGGATTCAAGTGATCCTCCTGCCTCAGCCTCTTGATTAGCTGGGACCATAGGCATGTGCTACCACACTTAGCCAGGTGCTAAAGCTCGGATTTTAATTGTCCCTCAAAGGCCCATGTGTTGAAGAATTGATAGACCCCACCTGTGGCACTACTGAGTGATTGTGGATCCAGTGGGAAGTAGGTCCTTGTGGAAAGAAATAAAGCCATCGTGACTGTGCCCTTGAAGGCAATGCCGAGACTCCAGCCCATGCCTCTCTCTTTGCTTCTCTCTACCACAAGGTGAACAGGACTTTGCCACATGTCCCTGCTCTGATATGCTGTGCGCCCATGGGCCCAATGTAACAGGGCGTAGCGACCATAGACTGAAAGCCCCGAAACTGTGAGCTGAATAAACCTTTCCCCTTAGTAAGTAGATTATCTCAGTTGTTTTGTTTCAGTAACACAATGCCGACTAACACAGTAAGATTTCATTGATCTCTCCAGTTCAAATAGTTCAAGTAGCCAGCTGTTCCATTTCATGGGAGATTTCTCTTTGTTTTCTATCCCCACTCTGTGAGACATCTGTGCTTTGAGAGACTTCTCCCTACCCTGCCATGTAACTTCTAGCTTTCAGTGAGCTGTGGCTATGCCCTAGCTGAAGGTCCTCTGTGCCCTCAGGGGTCTTCTTTTCCACCCATCCTTAGTCCACAGTTTGTTTCTGTGTGTTCTTGTAGCCAGGGAAAGGTGTTATGCATTATCTAAAGCTGTTGGCTTACCAAAAATACCATTAAATACCATCTGCTAACTTAATAATGTTGGTATAACAAAAACACCATAATTTGGGTGTCTATAAACAACGAACACCAATTTCTCACAGTTATAGAGGCAAGGAAGTCCACAGCCAAGGTGCTAGCTGATTTGGTGCATAGTTAGGGCCTGTTTTTCTTGGGTGGGGCCTTCTGGCTGGGGTCTTCATATGGTGAATGGTATGAGGCAGGTAGCTGGGTCCTTTCTATCAGATCACAGGCATAAAGCAAAATTCACATTGCTCTGATCACCTTTCGAAGACTGCACCTCTTAATACCGTGATAGCAATTACCCTCAACACATGTATGTCAGGATGACACACGCATTCAGACCACAGCATGCGCCAAAGGTGGGGGTTTCCATACTCATGGCCCTTGCCATCTTTTGCTCATTGTGACTCTGCCTTTGGTGTAAACCTTGTGAGAAAGAACTGGCAGGTCAGTACAACCTCGCGCTGTGAGTGGAATTCTTAGGATTGTGATCCTGCTAGATCACATACAGTCTCTACAAGTTTTAAAGTTTGGGTGGTTTTCCTTATCTCTTTTTCTGTTAGGATCATTTTTTTTTTCCTTTTTGATAACTATAACCTAGTTCACTTAGATTTTCATAGCCACCAATTATTTTCAAGCTTTTGCTTTATGGTTTGAGTAGGTCTATTCTTACAATAGCAGGAGAAACTCCATAATTTCTATATATTAAACGACATTTTATCCTTCACTTGTAATGTAATTGACTAATTGCTTTCTTCCTGTATTTCTCTAAAAGGTTTTCCCTCAATTGGCCTTATTTGGTTTGCTCCTTCTCTACTCAGTTTTTCAGTGAAGAAAAGAACTGTGTGTGGCTTTTAATTTAAAGGTGCTTGGGATTGAACCCAGAGCCTAACACAACCTAGGAGTCATTCTATCACTGAGCTACATCTCCAACCCAGGAATTCTTATGGGGGTGCTTCTATGAAAGATAACTACCGAATACCTGCTCACATGTTAGGCATTATAAAACTCTTCCATATATACTGCACATAGAGAGATCCTTTGTTACAAGTTTAGAGGTATATGCTTTTCTACCAGAAAAGTAAATTTTAAGTGTGCCCTTAGAGTTAGATTAATAAATATCTCAAACATTTTGTGAGAACTATTACTGAGCCTCTGTGAACCATGCATTTCCATGTCCTTGGACAATATTTATAATCCATGATCAGAGTAAAAATTTTTCTTCTGCCCTTATATAAATTTCCCAAACAAATATATATTTTTCTGATGAATTTTGTGACCAGTAAAATGTAAGTTGCTTTTTATATATCTTTAAAAACATTTTGTCTATTTTGTTGGAACATGTGCAATAGACTTAGCTTCATTTTCAACATTTCCAGAACTGTTTATCTTTCACTAAATATATTGCAAGTCAATTTTCACTAAATTAAAATGCAAAATGCCATACAGTTTATATAGTAAATGTTTAATGCAGTAAACTCAGCTATCAATAGGCACTGCATTCAGATACAATTTGGCACTGAATGGGCATTGCATTCAGATATAATTTGGCTTTGGAGGACTTAATTATTCTGTTTTGGGTTCTAAGAAATGAATTTCTACCCACTTAAGTGCAATCTCTTTGAGGGAAGAGATAATTTTTCACCTGTGGTATATAGCACTGTATGATAGATGTTTAATATAGATTTGTTAAACTGATAAAGACATGTAGGAATGAATGAGTGAGTGATACTATTTTCTATGCACGCATATATTTCCTTGTTTTTCATTGAGAAATAGTATCATTAAAAATTACTATGACTGAATAAATGATAGTAATAAATATCATTATTTGTGTTAAAACACAAAATTACTTTAGTGACATGACCAAAAGTTTTAACCAAACTTAGACTCAATAAATAAAAAAGTGTATGAGTGTCTATTTATTACAAACATAGATCTTGATTCTGGGTATACAGAATATAGCTGATATATTTAGATATTAATTTGAAAACTATCAAATATTATGAGTAGTACTTAAGCACTCAAATTATAAATCAATGGTCAAATATAGTAATATAAAACATGAAAATAAGCTGGAATTCACTTAGTAATTTTTCTACTTCATTTTTCTTTAGAATGGAATTTCATAAAATTTGTAAGACTGGCAAAGTTTCCTACAGAATACAAATAATTGAATGATTCTGTAATATTTTTTATAATTATTTTCCTCTTTCTGCAATTTTCTGACTTGAACTTGCTAAACTCTCTCTCCATATCTGCACTCACCAGCAATTTTTTTGCAAATTGTTATCATATCTTTGGATATATCTGTCTTTGCCAACTGATGGAACACTAGGTTCTGAAATTTCCAATTATCCTATAAAAATTGAAGTTCGTCTTAATGCCTCCTGAGGCACATAGTAGCTTGGCAGCCTGTCATTGTCCTACATATTGACAAATTGACTAAGGACCACTCTACTTTATTTAACTATTAATTTACTTTCTGGCTAGTTAGGTGTTACCTGTAGGTATTATTTAAGACAGAGATATGTTAATTGGAGTCAAAACACCTGCCTTGACTCTTTTTATATTTCAGAACTCTTAAAAGTTCCCTCTCAATGGTGCCAAAGGCTTGGAAACAAGTCTTTAACACATGGGTCTTTGGAGACACTTACCCAAATCATAGCAATACATAAACCAGTGTATGTAATTTAGGTCATCTACCTAAATTATCATCCATCATGTACTACATGTAATTGTGTTTTTATTCTTTTATATGACTGGCAACAAAGTAGGTTTTGTTTGTCCCACATTATCACAAACACATAAGCAATGCATTTTGATATCTTTTAATGGCTTTCTTACTAAGCAGTGAGATGTAATCTTATATGATCACCATCCTATAAGCAGTGTGCTGTTGACCAAAACATGCTATTATATGATGTATGGATGTATTTGTTTGGAAGAATTTTTTCAAATTAAGTTAAAGATGTATTTAACTGTAAATATGGAGTTTTTCAGGATAGGGTCTGGGACAATTACTTGAGTCTCTTAAATGCAGGATGCTTTCTTCTGATGGAAGTAAAAGAGAGAGTAAGAGACCCAATGCATGAGGAAGATCTAGTGTACCATTGCTGACTGTGAAGATGGAGAAAGCCACATTCAAGAACTAGCAATTGGTCTCTATGAGCTTAATTACCCCCAAACCACAGCCAATAATACAACAGGAATCTCAGTCATACAACCACGTGCTAATGAATTCTGCCAACCGCAAAAATGAGCTCAGAAGAGATTTTGCTCTGAAGGAAAGAAACCCAGTCTTACTACTTTCTGAGACCCTGGATACAGAATTCACCCATCCTGCTGGAATTCTGATTTATAGAACTACAAAGTGACAAATGAGTATTTTATTGAGCCACCATGTTTAGGGTTTGTGATCATTTGTTACACAACAATAGTAAAGTAATACAAGTTCAGCTTTTGCGTTAGATTTGTCTGTTTGAGTGATTGATTATTCCTTCCCCCAAAATATATAACAGCAATGCCAAGAAAGGAAACTGGAGTTTCCCTTTCTCTTTTCTGTTTTTGTTACTTTATCCAAGTTGGCCCCAATGCCTTTTTACAAGTCTTCATAAGATTTTAATATGCTTTGGTGGTGTGTAGTATATGGCATGTGGCATGTGTTATGCTGTTTAACTCTAGTTAAAACTAAGAGAGACATTTTTAGACATCTTGTATAGGGGGAAAAAGATAATTATGCTTATATTATTTTCTTAAAACCTCTATTTTGTTTTCATAATTTAAGAATACATTATGACATATAATAAACTTATGTTAAAAATCACAGTTAAGCCAAAATAGGATTTATATTTATCTAAATGGACACTTGAGACCCTGATTCGCTTTCACATGCCCAATCCCAAGTAGCAGTGAAAACACTTAAATTTGCTTTTGTAACTGATTTATTATTTTTTTCTACTAGGGATAGAACCAGGGGCATTCTACCTCCAAGCTGCACTCCCAGCCATTTTTATTTTCTTATTTTCAAGCAGGATCTTGATAATTTGCGGAGAACCTGACTAAAATGCTGAGGATGGCCTCAAACGTGTGACCCTCCAGCCTCAGTCTCTCAAGTACTGGGACTCCAGGCATATGCCACCATGTCCAGCTTGTACTTGAATTTTCCAAAGATTTTGTTACCTTTTTATATTATTTTCTGGAGGGTTATACAAAATTGTTTCGATCTGGCCCATGTGTAAAAAACGTGTGCTTGAGACCAGTTCCAACAACAATGCTTCAGCTTGAAAATATCAGCCGAACACTCCATTATTTCCTCAAAAGCACTCCTTCAGTTCACATTTCATCTCAAACATCGTGTGAAACAGGTTTCCTCTGCTCAACCCCCAGGTTTCCGTGTGTAACCGATTTCTGTTCTCTTTATCCAGTTATGCACCTTCTTTTACAAAACATTCTCAAGTAAACTAGTCTTTGCTTAATAAAATAAAACATCTTCGTAGCATCATTCAGAACTTTTTTTTACCTCAAGAACTTTTGTCACCAGCCCTTCCAGGTGAGGAAAGAATTGTTGGGACTGTGTCAGGATGATCTTTTGTTAAAGAGATATACAACTCTCATGAAGCTGAGAAACTTCAGCAGGGAGATAGATGCACACAATTCTTCTAAGACTTGAGAAGATTGCAGATAAAAGAAAAAAATATTAAAATTATCTTGTCCTTTGCTTGCTCCAGGCCACTCTTTGCAGTGGCAAAAAAATAAAATAAATCTTATATTTTACCGTTGTTCACAAATCTTACAAATGAAAATTTTACTTTTTTCTGATTCCAGTCACCACTCAAAACAATCAGTACCCTTTCAATGTCAAGCAGTATATCTCGTGTAGTATATTTTCAATATTGTTGGAGCCATTCCTGAATTTTTAGTTTATTTGTCAGAGACGATACACAAAATAACAGGAATCTTGAATGATTGGCCCAGAAAGTCTCTGTATAATAACTTCCACTATCAGAACAGGCTTTCCTTGTGCAAATTCATGTTACAACTTGTGAAATGAATCAAAAGACCATCACCAACCTTTCCAGAATTATTTAGTGGCTTAGACTTATAATCCTCCCTTTTAGATTATGTCTAGTCTTCAGAAACCACAATGTCAGACTCTCTGACATCTTTGTTCTAAAATATGAAGCGGGACTGGGCGTGGTGGTGAATGCCTGTGATCCTAGTACTTGGGAGGCTGAGACAGGAGGATCACAGGTAGGAGGACAGCTTCAACAACTTATTGAGGCCCTCTGTATCTTGGCCTTCTTTCAACATAAAAAATAAAAATGACTGGGGGTATAGCTTTGAGGTAGAATGCCTCTGGCTTCTATCCCCCATACCACCAAAACAAAACAAAACAAAATGAAAAAAAGCAGAAGAACAAAATCAAAATGATTCCATGGGAAAATTACAAAAACTGAAATATGAAAACTTCACAAAACAACTTCTGATCTACACAATACAGGGTATATAAATGTTTGAAACAACAGAAATTATTAAAAGAGGAAGAAAGTGATAGCATTTTAAAATGCTTTCTTCTGAATTACATTTCATCTCTGGTTTTCTGTTTCAGCAGTAGGGTGTGTTCTCCCCTGTGATTTTCTCCAAGTCCGTCAGAGGTCCTTAGAGAAGGTTCAGGTGGATGGCTCTGGGGGGAGTCTGCTGTCTTTGGTCTCCTTCTCTCTCCTCTGTGTAATCAGCCCTTGGCAATTATGAAACACCTGCCCTATGTGGCCTCAAAAACTAAGACTGAGCACAAGAGAATGAGCATCATGCATTTGCACATTGCTCTATCCCAGTGAAAAAGTCTGATAATGGGGCTCTTCCATGACCGGCCATGTCCGAGTGCTGGGTTCTTGCTCAAAGCACAAGGACAGCTTTCTTTTTTTTTTTTTTTTTTTTTTTTTTTTTTTTTGCGGTACTGGGGATTGAACTCAGGGGCATTCTACCTCCGAGCTACACCCCCAGCCCTATTTTTTATTCTTTATTTTGAAACCGAGTCTCACTAAGTTGCGGAGTGCCTCACTAGGTAGCTGAGGCTGGCCGCGAACCCGGATCCTCTGGTCTCAGCCTCCCG
>PVLC010003343.1:0-17733 GCA_004027655.1 Graphiurus murinus | reverse complement strand
CAGCTTTCTTTTAATAGTATGACCATTCACACCATTCATAACCGCATCTCAACTAATTCAGCACCCCAAGAATTAGAAATTCTATTGCCTATCTACATTGACTGATGTAAGTTTTGCTAGTATTGACATTTGCTAAGAATATTTATGTTGATTATTAGAATTTGGCATATAGATGTGTTTGATATTTGAGTATGTTATTTTAGAGGTGAAAATCTAGATGAAAGCCACAGAAACCTTACTTATATAATGATCTCCTGCATGAATCGTCCAGTAACTCTCTGTAATTGTTGAATGGAGACACATAAGCCTGTAATCACATTGACAATGATGTTAACAAAGTGAGTGGTATCCCACAAATCAAGTAAGAAGAAGAAACAGTAATTTTAGATAGACAGATTCATCAAGATTGCTTCCACTTCTATGTGTTCTATTCCTGAGTTCCAGCCAGTGAAGGCGAGCCTTCAATAGCAAAAACTCCTTTATTATTTTTGTCATAAATTCTTATTTTTTGCTTCTTTCTTAGCACTTGAAAAAGTTATTCAGGCATTTTATGAGATAAGGTTTTATGAAACTCTATACTGTACATATCATTACAACTAAATCTTATTTTACTGTCCTTCTAGGGGAGCGAAACTGCACACTGTCACTAGATTAATCAAATCACAGGCACACTCCCTATTCTAGGGAAG
Organism: Graphiurus murinus; assembly: GCA_004027655.1. Classification (NCBI taxonomy): domain Eukaryota; kingdom Metazoa; phylum Chordata; class Mammalia; order Rodentia; family Gliridae; genus Graphiurus; species Graphiurus murinus. The sequence goes on along the minus strand of PVLC010003343.1, from coordinate 17,044 downwards.
CTATGGCTGAGCTGAAGATATCAAAACTTCAGTAAATCACAATGCGGGTGCTATAACACAAACATCAAAACAGAATTTATTTGTAGTTGTGGACTCCGATCTTGTCTTCTGCACTAGTCATTTTGCCCATTATCAGATAGTTTTCAAGGTTTGGGTGGTAGTTAATCATGCCCTCAATCCTAGCAGTTGTCCTCCATACTGTCTGAAACTATGTTTTGTAGGTGTAATTATATTGGAATAAAATTATATGCAAAGCATTATGAATAGTTAATTAACAATGCCCTCAGTCTTGGCAAATATCCTGAATACATTCTGAGGCAGCAGAACAAGATGAATAGTTGTTAAAACTGTTACGGTACAATTAACCAAAATATATTTAAAAAGTTCAAGTTAAGGACATATATTTGTACTATTATTTGTATTTTCTAAGTTACTAATACTGAGTCAATTGTGAGTCTTCCTATAGAATTATTGATTTAGATTTTTCTGAATCTGACAGTCCATGAGAATCATGAATAAACATGAAAACATATAAAGAAATAAATACATGATTACCAGAAACCACTCCAAAACATCAGACTAAGACTGAGGACAAAACATGAGTTTTTATAAAGCTACACAGGTGATATTGAAGGAGAGAGAGAGAGAGAGAGAGAGAGAGAGAGAGAGAGAGAGAGAGAGAGAGAAAGAGAGGAGAAAATCTCTGAGCCAATAATATAAACATTAAAATTCCATCTGTACAATTAGCAGATAAGCTGCATTCATGGTAATTTTGTCAGAGCTAGTGCTAGCTACGATGAGTCATTCATTCATTCAAGAATTCATGCATGAAATTGTAATTAAATGACTACTGCATACATTCCATCCTAAGAAATAGAAATGCAAGAATGAATTAGGCATAGTTCCAGCACCCAAGAATCTCACCATGCGTGGAAGCCAAACACGTTGGAAAATTATAATGCAATGTCCAAATGTCCTAAGTGCAACCAAGAAGTATTGCAATGAAAAAAATAGTTTCAGCATGATAAATGTTGTAGCAAGACAGTAGAGAAGAAGGATGCCTCGATTTGAGATTTTAGTAGGCAACAAGGTAATATTAATAGTTGAAGTATGATTTGATTTTTTAACTGAATATATATGGAAGAGTAAGGAAATCTTCAGAAGAAGCAGCAGCAAATGTGAAGAAAGTGTGACAAGGGTTAGAGAGAGCTGAATGGCCAAGTGTTCTTTAGAAATTATGACAGACGCCTCTAACGGTATAGGGCAGTAAACATCACGGCAGGGATTTTTAGCCTTCTGTATTAGGGCAGTGATTAGAATAATTTAAACTCATAGATAGCATAACTTTTTTTAAAAAAGGGAAAAATAGAAATGAAAAGAACATGAGGAATGGCAGTTTCGTACTCTTGCAAGTAAGATTAGGAAACAACAAAACTTGCACTAACATACTTATTTTGAAGCTGAAATCATTTTAGAATAATTAGTAGAAAGTAATGTTAAAACGGAATAGTTTGAGAAACTGAACACAGTTAATGTTATGTACAACCCGTGGCGTTATTCCTTTTGTTCTTTTCTGTCTGAAGACAAGTAAAAACTTCGTCAGGGTTTTGGGAACCCTTGGGGGACTTGGAAACTTTTAAATCTGGGGCAAAATTAGATTTTATTTTTATCAAATCAATTCTGTCATAGTGAAAGGAAGTGTGGTAGGGGACAAGATTACTCATTTCTCGCAAATTGTTAAGATTGCATTTGGGTCAAGTTTGCTATTCCAAAATTTTTAACTTCTTTTTGGCCAGAGGGTATAATTTAAAGCATCAACTTTTGGAACCAAATTGTTTGCATCAGGTTCATTAATTTACCATTTTCTTCACAGGGGCAAAGCTCTCTATTTCAAATCATTAACAATGTAATGCCAATCACGTAGAAAAGTACTTTAAAAAAAAATAAAACCATCCACTATGCAGCTGCATGCTTGCAATATTCATCTAAGTATATAAAAAGCATTTCTTATTAAAAGAAAACAAGAAATTAAAACCGTCTTGACCATTCTTTAACTGTGAAACAGAATAAGAGATTATTGTTCTTATCCTCAATAATTAAAAAAAAAATATGTTAGCAAGTTTACTTATGGAGATTTACTTTCTTTTCTGACCCTGCTAAACAAAAAAATGAATCTCTGACTTTGCATAAACTTTGACTATTGCATTAGGTTTTGCTCCACAGATATGATTACTTAAATGAAGTAGTGCCCAAGGGGCAAAAATTAATATTCAATATTGCAGTTCTGCCCTTCTTACAGAACTGTCAAAAGTAATTCCTCAGCATTTGTTGTTGTTCATGTTTGTTATGATTGCCATTCTGATTGGAGTTAGGCGAAACCTCAAGGTAGTTTTGATTTGCATCTCTCTGATTACTAATGATGTGGAACATTTCCTCATAGATTTGTTGGCCATTTGTATTTCTTCTTTTGTGAAGTGTCTATTTAGATCCTTTGCCCATTTTTTTATTGGGTTGTTTGTTTTCTTAGCTGTGATTTTCTTGAGTTCTCTGTATATCCTAGATATTAGACCTTTATCAGAAGAGTAGCTGGCAAAAATTTTCTCCGACTCTGTGGGCTCTCTGTTGAGGTTCTTGATACTTTCCTTTGCTGCACAGAAGCTCTTTAGTTTAGTGTAATCCCACATATTGATCTTCCTTTGAGTTGCTTGTGCTTTTGGGATCTTGTTGAGAAAGTTTTTACCTGTACCTATGTGTTGAAGTGTTGGTCCTATGCCCTCTTCAAGTAGCTGCAAGGGCTCTGGCCTGACTTCCAGGTCTTTGATCCACCTTGAGTTGACTCTTGTGCAGGGTGAGGAAGTGGGATTTATTTCCATTTTCCCACATGTGGTTAACCAATTTTGCCAACACCATTTGTTAAAGAGGTTATCTTTTTTCCAGTGTATATTTTTGGCTCCTTTGTCAAAAATCAATTGACTGTAAGCACGTGGGTCTGTTTGAGTCTTCTATTCTGCTCCATTGGTCTATGTGTCTGTTTTTGTGCCAATACCATGCTGTTTTTATTACTGTGGCTTTGTAGTAGAGTTTGAAGTGAGGTATTGTGATACCTCCTGCATGGTTCTTGTTGCTAAGAACTACTTTAGCTATCCTGGGCTTTTTGTTGTTCCAAATGAATTTTTTTTTTTTTTTTTTTTTGCGGTACTGGGGATTGAACTCAGAGGCGTTCTACCTTCGAGCTACACCCCCAGCCCTATTTTTTACTCTTTATTTTGAAACCGAGTCTCACTAAGTTGCGGAGTGCCTCACTAGGTAGGTGAGGCTGGCCGCGAACCCGGATCCTCCAGTCTCAGCCTCCGGAATGCTGGGATTATAAGCGTGCGCCACCACGCCCGGCTGTTCCAAATGAATTTAAGGACTGATTTTTCTATGTCTGTGAGGAGTGACCTTGGTAATTTCATGAGTATTACATTGAATCTGTAGATCACTTTTGGGAGGAATGGCGAGGGTGTGGAGAAGTGGGAACCCTAATACATTGTTGGTGGGATTGCAAATTAGTGCAACCACTTTGGAAAACAGTATGGAGGATCCTCAGATGAATGGGAATGAACCTACCATATGACCCAGCAATACCACTTCTGGGTATCTACCCAAAAGAATGGAAACCAAACTACCAGACTGACGCATGTGTATATATGTTTATAGCTGCACAATTCACAAATGCCAAACTATGGAACCAGCCAAGATGTCCATCCACAGATGAATGGATTACAAAACTATGGGATATGTACACAATGGAATTTTACTCAGCCATAAAGAAGAACAAAATCATGTTATTTGCCGGGAAATGGGGAAATGGATGCAACTGGAAAACATTACGTTAAGTGAAATTAGCCAGTCACAAAGAGTAAAAAAGCATATGTTCTCCCTAATATGCAGATGCTAGGGAGAAGATGGGGCATAAGAGGGACTCCAGATGAAAAAGGAGAAACCCTCGATAAGCAAAGAAGTTGACTTAACCGAAGGGGATGGTTGGGGAGGGGGGACACTCTAATGCACATGATGGACTTTCACAAATATATCAAAGTGAATCACTAAACTGAACTTGAGAAGGAGGGAGGGTGAGGGAGTGGGGTGGGAATTGGGGAATGCCCCTGAGTTCAATCCCCAGTACCGCAAAAAAAAAAAAAAAAAAAAAAAAAAAAAGGGATTCGAATGTTGAATAACCACACTTTACCAAGGTCAATCCCAACACCCTGCACTAGGAAGAGAGGGAGTGGAGAAGGACCCAGGGGAAAGCCCACCAAGTGCTATGTGCATGTATGCCACAGTCACTGTGAACGGCATTATGATGTGACTGTACAGCACCAATAAATGTAGAGAAAAAAATATAAGATTCTATATTTTGGAATCATGAAGCCCCATTGGATCTCCCCAGTCAAGTATAATTTTATTGTTAAGGATCAAAGTTAAAAGCAAATCATGCAAACTAGAACTAGTGTAAACAGCCAAGAGAATCATCTTAGCTCAGCCCGCTATAAGGAAATACCATAGATTGGGTGGTTTACACAGTGAATCTTATGTCTCGTGGTCAAGAGGCTGGGAATTCCTAGGCGCCCCCTGGTTCAGTTCCTGGGGAGCACCCTCTTCCTGTTTTGCAGAGTGCCGCCTTCTGACTGGGTCCTCACACAGTGGGAGAGAAGGAGGGGTCTCTGGTCTCTTCATCTTCTTATCAGTACACCAATATCATTATGAAATTCCCATTCTCTGGACTTCCTTTAAATTTAATTACTTCTCAAAGGCTCTGTCTCCTCACGATGGCTTTAAAAACATGTACATTTTGCAAAGACGCAAACATTCAGTCCACAAAAATACCTTTAGATAAATATGGCTAATTTCTTATTTTACTGGAAAAGATTTAAGTTGCTCTAAGAGAATTCTGATTTCATAGAAGTTAGGATCCCATTAGTTTTTCCCCAAAAGTTGTAAATTAACATGAAAGTACCCAATGCCACTGAATATATTCTAGGTATAACAATTGAATATTTGCTATAAGGGGGATTTTCAGATTGAAATTCTTGAAAAAATAAAAATCCTTACTTGTAAAGCAAAATGCTAAGAAAAAACATGCACTTAAAATTTGAAGTGCTCATGGAAGGTACTTCAGTGGTCAATATTAAAAAAAATTTCACTTTACATGCTGGCAATTCTCACATGCAACTTCTTTTTCGTGTGTGATTCTTGGATCATAACACTGAATGACAAAAAGCAGGTTGCCATAGGTCATTAGAAAAATAATTTAAAAGCAGTCTACTTAAAATAATGGATTATTTTGTGATAGGACAAAAATGGCACTGTATAACAATTCACATCTCCCTACTAGCTCCTGCCTATGAGAGATGTTTTATTTTAGCCTAGTTGCTAAAGAAATAAATATAGAAAATGTAAAGATAGGGAAGAAAGCCAGGTGAGGCTGACAATGAAAGAAAGATTTAAGGATATGGAAGGTTAAAATCTTTGGAGTAATTACCAAAGGTATAGAAATTGCAAGAGAGTCAGAATTCTTGAGAAATTATGTTAGTGTAGTAAGTCAGGTGATTATCCTTTGAGGGACTTAAATACAAATGAAATTTTATTTAAAAACTTTTTGGGCATTAGTGTGAAGCTGTGCAGAAATTAATCCACACAAAAAAATCCAAGAAGATAAACTATTTCTTTAACAAGAAAGTTTGTGGTCAAAGGAGTTGTATTTACCAGAATCTCTGCCTAAAATTATTTTTAATAAAATAAAAGGTAGTTCTTGACTAATACAAAGACACTGAAGAGATAGCCTAGAAAATATTCTGAAGTTGGAGTTGCAAATAGGAGGATAACTGTTAGAAAGTTTATATATACCAATTAGAAAATTGAAATTATGCATGACGTAATACACATTTCCTAAATTTTCACCATCTAAAACTGTCCTGCTGGCAATGAAAAGTGAAAATTTAGTTGGCTTTCCCAACTTCTAAGGATCTCTAATTTTATGGGAAATCATGTGGGGATAGAAGGAAGACACAGAATCAGGATTAGTTAGATTAGTTCAAAACTCTTAAACCAAATGCTTCTTAACTTTCTGGTTTTAAAACTTCTGGGACAGGTTAGTTGCAATGAATGACTTGATACTGTTTTCAATAACAACACTGTCATGCACCAGAGAAAAATATTTTGAATGATGGTCAGAATTTGAGATGTTTAGAAATGGGGTACTTTAAAATGTAAATTGACAATGATGCTGTCAGGGGTTTTCCTGGACCCAAAGTTCTAAGAACTTACTTTTCTTCAGGCAACTGTTTCTCTATACAAGTTGTATTTTGGTCAAAGTGGCTACAGAATAGGATTATATTTTCAAACTATTTATCACTAAACAGAAGAGCAGTATCTATGCTACACAACAACTAAGCAGGCCATTATTGGGTATTGATAAACTTGGATTGAAATTTCAGAACCCCTTTAATGAATATGTAGGAAGAATTGATAATATGGAACTTAACCAGAAATCCTCTAATTTTTTATGTTAGCCTATCTAGTCACAGCTGAAAAAGAAAAGAAGGCTACTTAGTAATCTTCCAGGAATGTGACAAGTAATGACAAACGGCAAATTCAGCAACAGACAAGCAGTCTGAGATCTATGAATACACCTGCAACACAATTCTGAAATCGAAATTTTAACAAAGAAGTCTAGGTGAACAGGAATAAGCAAAGTCCCATTTGGGTGCTACAGAAATGACAATCATCTGCAGATTATCCCAAATTTGGGGATCTAGAGGTGGTCTGCTTTGGGTTTGTTTTAACAAAGAGTAGATGACTGTGTGTGTCATCCACCCGGTTATCACAAAGCTATATGTTTCATAAGGATAAGCGGGATGCTGGTGCTTTCTTTGTAGAATGTTGGAAATTTCTAGCCTCAACCTTGGAAAGAAGGGAGCCTGGTACACTCAACCAAGCACAATATGCCAACAATTACTGAGAAATTAGGGAATAGCACGTTTCTCTCCCAGAATCAGAAGAGAAACCTGAAGATCTTGGGTTGTAGATGGTAGTTCTCAATTACTATCAATAGAAATGTCACACACACACACACACACACACACACACACACACACACACACACACAAACAACCAAAAAATTTAAAATGATTTGTCAGTGTTTTCAAAGTTAAATATTTCTTCCCTTTAATTTCTTCCTTGAGAGTTTCTAACAACCTCAACCCATTAAAAGTCATGAATAATTATAAATATGATGCCATAAAGAAGATGAGCCAGGGGTCTTTTCTGAAGTTATAAAAAGTAATAATTTCATATCCAAATAACATAATAAACTCACAAAACTCTCCTGGATGGATCAAGTTACATTCCATATGTAGAATTCATGAGACAAATTAATGAAAATATTTTTATCTATATCAGTAAAAGTTCAATTAGAGAGCAAAGCACGCAATTCAAATAGTAAGTTAATATAAAGAATTATTAACTTTAACAGTAGATCGGAATGATAGGGAATTGGCTAGTAGGTGGTAAAGGAAAACAATCAAGAGCGTAGGAATAGCAGACATGAGGAGAGGCCACTACCCCAGGGCTGAGAAACAACCCAGAACAGGGCTTCCTGTCTCCCCCACCGCTTACCTGTCTTACTGGAGAAGGCAGAGCCATAAACACGTACATGGCAGAGAAGTGTTGGAGGTGCTGTGTTGGCCAAACTCTGTCCTCTGAGACGTCAGGGAAGCCATCCCTAGAGACCTGCTGTGTCTTGGTACCTGCTAGGAAGCGTTGAGAGTGCTATAGGAAACTGTGAGGCTGTGCCCCATCACCATCACTATGAGGGGAAGATGCTGAGGAAACACAGGGGCAGAGGCTCCCTGTCTGGACTGCAGGAGCCCGATGCTGGGGAAGCCATTCCTCTTGTCTCCTAGAACAGGTGAAGAAACAGCTTCCTTTTCTACCACCTTCTACTGACAAAGACTGATATTGTGCCGGTTGACATAGAAAAGTATATTAATAAACCTGATTCTGTTGTTGTAGAATGGGCAGCCAGAAGACAGAACGCTGAGGCAGTAGATTGATCCTGGGCACCTCTCGTCACTACGTGTCGCGTCCATGAATCTTAACTCGCAAGCTTTGCTTGCACGTGGCTTCAGTATGCTTCTCTGCTTCAAGCTTTCTGGCACTTATAGCCAAATTCCTCATATTCTATTGAACCTATGATTCCAGAATTGTATGAAACATAATAGCACTTTTTGTATTTATAATTTGAGTGTCTCGATAGTTTGGCTTTCTTATAATTTTGATTTCTGTACAGACTCTTATCAACCACCACCAAGAACTTTCAGATGCTTCTTAATGTGGTAAACACCAGATTTTATTAATTTTTCGCAAATCATATTTTTTTTTTTTCTGGTACTGGGGATTAAACTCAGAGGCATTCTACCTCCGAGCTATACCCCCAGCCCTATTTTTTATTCTGTATTTTGAAACCGAGTCTCACTAAGTTGCGGAGTGCCTCACTAGGTAGCTGAGGCTGGCCGCGAACCCGGATCCTCCCGTCTCAGCCTCCCGAATGCTGGGATTTCAAGCGTGCGCCACCACGCCCGGCTTCCTAAATCATATTTTTAAGAGAGAAAATTTTCTGAGATCAATTCTGTTTATATAAGATAGTGATAGACAATTCATTTCTTTTTTAGTAAAATGTTGAATTACAAGGACACATATGTTATGGAACCACTCAGTTTGTGGAAAGAATTGATAGAAATAGAAACAAGTTAGGGGAGAGATTGGAATCCATTTTTTTTTTTTTTTTTTCGGTAGTGGGGATTGAACTCAGGGGCATTCTACCTCCGAGCTACACCCCCAGCCCTATTTTTTATTCTTTATTTTGAAACCGGGTCTCACTAAGTTGCGGAGTGCCTCACTAGGTAGCTGAGGCTGGCCGCGAACCCGGATCCTTTGGTTTCAGCCTCCCAAATGCTGGGATTACAAGTGTGTGCCACCACGCCCGGCTTGATTGGAATCCATTTTAAGGGCACTGCATTAAATATAAAGTAAACACATGCATATATACATAAAAGAGTCTCAAGTGGTCATCAGCAAATAAAAACATTTTAGTTTTTAAACATATATATATATATATGTTTAAAGTTATGCATTTAGTTGTTCCATATATATATAAAGTGGATTCTACTTCATTTAGAAAAGTCCTACCTACAGCTTTCTGGCTTAATTAACAGTGCATGTTGGGGAAAGATCAGACCATGGTGGTTGATGTTGTGTTTGACTCTTTGGGGTCAAATGCTAAAAAGACAAAGAGGTGGAAATGTAAGCACCAGAAATTGACACAGGGAAATAAATTCTTTGCTCCCAATTGCATTTGTTTTGTTGGAAGCATGTTGCCACACATGACACAATCTTTCTGTATCTCACAAGGGTCACAGACCTTTCCAAACTCAAAGCTTCTCCCTAACACATCAGCTACACCTTCTCCTGTTTATTTTTTAAGGTTGAAAAACTGCTTACATTCCTAGTATGTCCTACATAGCATATGTCCTATAACTATTACAGGCTTAAACAAACAAACAAACAAAAAAAAAAAACAATCTGGCAATTTTGAATGGAATTTAGTTTATTTCAAGAATTTCAGAGGAATTAAAGAATTAAACAGCAACTTTAAATTCGCACCAGCAAGGACATAAACTAAATTTAAGTATTTTAGTATCTAAGGATGAACAAACAACATTTCTTTACAGTCCTACATGGCCTTATGCAATATTTTTTAAAAAGTAATTTCCAAGAGAGATTTTAGAATGTTTTTCCAAAACAAAAGTGACTGCACACTGGGTAATGGAGTAGCAGTAACTATTTGCTGGAAGTGCTGGAAGCCACATACACATGTTTTTTTTTTGTTTGTTTGTTTGTTTGTTTTTTTTTTTTTTGCGGTACTGGGGATTGAACTCAGGGGCATTCTACCTCCGAGCTATACCCTCAGTCCTATTTTTTATTCTTTATTTTGAAACCGAGGCTCACTAAGTTGCGGAGTGCCTCACTAGGTAGCTGAGGCTGGCGAGAACCTGGATCCTCTGGTCTCAGCCTCCCGAAGGCTGGGATCACACACATGTTAACAACTGCAAAAGTAGTGGGTGAGTAATCATGGTGCAAAACTGCCCAGCAGAGAAATGTTATGTGTGCAAGCTTATGTGACCACGACTTAAAACTCAATGTAACGTCCCAGTGCCTTAGTCCCAGATTGGTTTACAAATAGTTGCTGCTATTGTTACTGTAGGTTCCAGATCTTTCCTTTTTAAAGTTCTTGGACTTTTTATCTTTATCTTTTCTCTTCCTCCAAAAGCTTTGTCATTGAGAACTAATTAAAATGCCCTAGCCCACCCTTTGATAGACATAGGTGATAAAGTTGTAGTCTTTAAATTCAGCACAGTCCTTCATTTGTCCTTTCAACAAGTTTTTATTAAATGTCTGCTATATATTATAAATGCTGAAGAATCATTCACTGAACAAAACATAGAAAATTTCTTCTTTTCTTCTCAAAAGAGGAAACTTTTATGTAATGGCAGCTTTTTCTAAATATATATATATTTTTTAAATTTCACAATCAGTTAACAATAACTGCTTGAAAATCTACTGAAATTTATAGGTATTCAATTTTTTGGTTGTTCGTGCATTTGCAAATTTCAGCACTTAAATGTAGAATGTGTATTAACTGACAACGAAGATTAGACTGACAGAGTGAGTACAGTGATTTGTTTTCTACTCTGGATAAATGTTACGACCCCACCCCAAATCTATCCGGGTGACCAGATTGTAAACCTCAGTTTTTGATATCTTTTTTTTTTCTCACCTATATTTTTCTCTAGTTGATATGTTTGAAATGGCTAATCAGTTTCTATAGAATATACTCATAGAAGGTTTTGCACTTAAAAGCAAAGAATATGTGTAGTAAGAGAAAGAAGAGGCTGGTATGCAGTGTGTCCAGCAGGTGTTTCTAAACACACTCTCTCCATGGGTCCGACCATGCTCGTGAAATGCACTTAACTTGCTTTGAACTGACATGATATGTGCAAAGAACCTCAGTTTGGGGACAGTCATCACTGAATGAAGCTTTCAAAGGGGAGTTCTTCTAAATCCCCTCTTCACATAATCAAGCCAGGCTCAACAAATCAGTTAGATTCCTTGTAAGCCAACAGCAAAATAACCACAACGACCAAAAAAACATGCAATTGTAGGGTGAGTTTTTAGACTTTCACACCGTATCATCAATCTCACTGATCTGATTTTGTCTAAGAATCAAGCACCAAAATCCCCAAAGTTAGAGTATCCAACCCAGCTGCATATCAACTCTATTTCCATGACGCCTATGTAATGATGTCCAAATCTGCCAGTATACGGAGCCTCCCAGCAGACGGGATTCAAACATAGGTCCTGAGCCCCCAATGCAGAATGGATTTAAGCCCCGCATGTGACTGTGGGCCATTATAGCAGCTGTCTTCTGTGTTGATCGACTTGTGTCAACTTGAAAGGATTCTTATAGATATATCCCTGTATTTAGATGCACATATATGGGATACTTGCAAACCATAGCAGAGCTGTGCTGACAGTCGGAATGAGAAAGCCTCCACATTTTCTTGTGTTGGTGCTGAAATGGCCTTCCTCATTACGCTTATAATTAGTCTCACTACTTCCTAAATATATTTACTCTATGGTCACCTCCCAGTGGAGTGTGTTCTGGACCCCTTTTTTAAATTTCCAATTCCCTCTAGCTCAGTCATTTTAAATTCTCCTTCTCTATTTTGTTTTCTTTCTAAGCACTTATCACTACACAACATATGTAACATTTTACTTATTTATTCTGTTCGGTGTCTAACTTTAATTGAAGGTAAACTCTAAGGGATAGATTTTTTTATTACTGTACTACTCATGCTTAGAGTAATACCTGACATAATGTAGGCAGTTGAATTAAAAAATGAGTTGAATTAAAGAATGAATTAACTGTGAATATTGACCCAAGATATAACCAGAACCAAACATATCCTCCTTATTCAGTGTGATCCTAAATAGGATTCACGTCTGAAGCATAAATTTCTTTGAACTGCTCAATATGTCACCTATATTTTGGTATAGTAAACACACGGATTCTAAGATGCCATATGCCTCATTGTCTTCCCATACAATTTATTTTATTTTTTTATTTTTTTGCGGTACTGGGGATTGAACTCAGGGGCATTCTACCTCCGAGCTATACCCCCAGCCTATTTTTTATTCTTCATTTTGAAACTGGGTCTCACTAAGTTTCGGAGTGCCTCACTAGGTAGCTGAGGCTGGCCTCGAACCAGGATCCTCCGGTTTCAGCCTCCTGAATGCTGGGATTACAAGTGCGCGCTACCACGCGCGTCCCCATACACATTTTAAAGTTATGTTTTCAATACAGGTTGCTGAGGCTAAAATGTTGACATCTTCTCAACTCCTGCATTTGTCCTACATATCACTTTGAATACATAAAGCAGTGATGTATGTGCTGTTTCTAGGGGCAATATCTACCAAAGAAAGCAAGATGATCTTACTAAAACGCAAATCAGATAATCCACTAAAAAACTCCCAAATTATTCCCAATTGGATTAAAGTTAAAAGTCCAGTCCTTAAAATGCCTTCTAAGGTTCTACTTAGTATGTTCTCTCATTGTCTCTTTGATCTACTTTTCCACTTCTCCCCAAAATGTTCTAACATGGAAAACATGTCTCCTTCAGTATATTTTCAATGACCAAGCAGTCTTCATGCTGTGTTCTGCCTCTAAAACATCCACATGACTCTACTCCATGCCCAAATGTTGCTTTCTCAAGGAGAGTTTTTCTGTCGATCCTATTTAAAATTGAACATGCCTTTCCTTCTAAAATAGCATTTCTGACTTCCTTGACCCTTTTCTACCTTTTTTTCCCCCCTCCTCAGAAAACGTAATCATCTTCAGATTCAATCTATTTCACTCATCAGTTATATATTTCTTGTCTCTCTTTCCCCATGAGGACAAAATCCTCACGACACTAGGGATTTTTTTAATCTTCTTTTGTTTTAATTTCATTTATATCACCCAAGTGTCTGGCACAAAGAAGGCATTTGATAACATGTATAGAGTAAATCCCTACAAGTAGTTTCATGAAAGAAGTTATATTGCTAAACTTTTTATTATTTTATGTATAGTTTGATTTTAGTGTGGCGTGGAATCTATGGTCAATGGATTACTAAGTTGTTTTTAATTCTAAAGGAAATAGCAATGTATGAAGAAACTAGAATACACCATTCATCCATTGTTTGTTTAACAGATATTTAGAAATGTAAAATATACTAGGCCTCAAGCTAGGTGGCAAAAATAAAGGTAGCTTTTTATTTATTGGCTGAGTAATAGCAAAGTAAATATAGCATGGTCTTACGAGACTACTTTGCATTATAATACTTAGCAAAATTTGTGCACAAGTGTGATTCCATTCATGGTAATAGCAGCAAATAACGTGCACTGTCTTCAAAGCATCATCACACACCAAGAATGATTCCCAGTTGTTGGGGGAATCTCTCTTCCTTATCATAGTTTATATCACACATAGATCACATAATAAGAACTCAACTCTTTAAGTTACATGGCTTATTTCACTGAAAAAAGGCCATGCAGCTAAGTGTATATTATGAATGAACCGCACTAGTCTGATTCATCTTTTGAAACTATTTGAAAAGGGTTGCAGATCTCTTTGAGATGATTAAACCCACTTAGGTTTTCTTTGCCCAGGGGGTGCCCTTCCTTGCTCTGTGCTGACTCTGCTGCCTCGTATAGAGTGGTGAGAACATTTCCTTTGTACCCAAATTGAAAGCTGGCTGCCTCTTGGTTGAGAGAGGCTTGCTGCTCATCAGGCAGTGTGTGATCTCCCAGGCACCACAGGACACTGATCATGGGGATACTGCTGATTGCTAGACTGCACTTAGTGCTGATAAATATGCAGATGTCTAGAATACCTAATGACTTTATTAGCAATCAACATATTATGCCATTAGTTTCATCTGTATGATCAAAAAATTAGCAAAAATTAATCTAATACTTTTAAAGTCCTCCTTTCTTTTTGCTTTTAAATATATTTAGCAGTTACCTGAAAGTTGACTAATGTTAAGTGAAATCAACAAAGCACTGTATCCCCGCTGCTATTTGCTTCTGAATAAATGAATATTAGCAATGGAAAGTGAAAGCATTTTCACATGCAGAGTAGATGAAATTGGAGCAAGTAGAAATTTGTTACTTCAACAGAATTGATAACTTAAAACATGGAAAAATGTACAAATTGCAGTATTTATCCAATGTTAAGAGAAGATGAGAAAGTAATACAAATTTTATAAAAATCTGGAAACATAAAAAATATGACACCTTCAAATTTATTTTATGAAATTTGCTTTATTCTGATTTTAATCTAGTTAAATCAGTTACTTATGACAAGTTCTAATCCATCTTAACTGGTACCCTCACAAAAAGGTAGAAATTTGGTCATAGATATCCACACAAGAGAGGATCGTTTGAAGACTGGAGTTATCCTTCCATAAGCCAAGAAACTAGGAGAGAGACCTGGAATATATATTTTTCTCCACCACAAGGATGATAGAATTGCCAGTCTGGAAATTCTGATCCAGAACTATGAGATAACTTTTTTTTTTTTTGCCATACTGGGGATTGAGCTTAGGGCATTCTACCTCCAAGCCCTACCCACAGCCCTATTTTTTATTCTTTATTTTGAAACAGGATCTCACTGAGTTGCAAACTGCCTCACTAGGTAGGTGAGGCTGGCCGCGAACCTGGATCCTCAGGTGTCAGCCTCCTAAATGCTGGGATTACAAGTGTGCGCCACCATGACCGGCTTGAGATAACATTTTTGCTCTTCATATCATTCAGTGTGTAATTCTTTGTCATACTATCTTTAATAAATTGGAATAGACATCTATATCAACTGAATAGAAAAGAGAGCCTAGATATAGACCCTTACATGCATGGTGGGTTGATATTTTTGACAAAGATGCCAAGATAATCAATTGAAACTAATTATTTCAGTAACAATATTTTCATATTAGATATTTCTATGTAAATAAATTATTGTGAGGATTTACTTCACCCATGTAAGATTATCTCAAAGTATATCATATACCAAAACCTAATAGCTAAAATTATAGGTATTGTCTATGGGAATATAAAACATATTAGTCCCTTTAACTTTTATTTTTTTAATCATATAGATAGTATTATAGGTCCTATTATGTATAAGAAAATAGGAAACATGGGAAAATCTTTTTAACCTTGGGTTAGACAAAGGCTTTTAATATAATATCCAAAAAGTATGAGTTGCGATATTAAAAAGGTATATGAAATTCATTTCATCAAAAATAATATGATATATAAAAGCAGAAAGTCAGATTTCATTTTTGTTTTAAAGTAAAGAAAGTACACAGATTGAAAGAATGTATTTTTAAAAACACATGCGATGAATGACTTGTATCCTGAATATGTAAAGTACCAACAATAAACAAGCAAAAAAACACTTGATAATGGCAAATTATGACCAGAAGTGTCTCAACAGAAAATACACAAATGGTCATAAATACATAGAAAGAACTGCAAACATTAGAAAAATGTGAATCACGATCACAATTAAATACCACTAAATATCCTCTAGAAATCAAATCTATTAAAACACTTGCTAGCCAGTTAGTTCTCTACTCTAATACGTGATGTGGCTTCGAGGTTTTCCAGACAAACAAATTGTGAAGAGAATCAAGACTTTCTCCCAGGGAAGAAAATAATGAGAACAAGTGGAGAGCGGGTGACCATGTCCACCTTTTGTGCAAGTATCCTCCCAAGGCCCACGTGTCAAAGGCTTGGTCTCCAGCCTGTAGTCTTATTAGGAAGTGGGGGGGCTTTTAAAATGTGAGACCCATTAGGAGAAAGTTAGGCGACTGAGGGAAGGATCTAGAAGAGGGTAATAGGACCCTACCTTTTCCTCTCTTTTGCTTCCTGGGTGCCAAGAGATGAGCGCCTTTAATCTACCAGGTATACCTTGCCAGGATAGGCCACCTCATCATAGGCTCAGAAGCAACAGGGCCACTTGATAATGAATAGAAACCTCAAAAACTGTGGGCCAGAGTCAATCTTGCCTTTTTTTTAAGTTAATTCATCTCACTAAAAAAAGCAAATAACGCAATCAAGAAATGGGTAATTGAACTAGACACTTCACAAAAGAAGAAATACAAATGACTAATAAATAAATAAATGTTCAATATTATTAGCAACTAGGGAAATGAAAATCAAACTACACAGAGCTTCCATGTAATCTCAAACAGAAGAGTGACCATCAAGGAGAAAACCAACAATAAATTCTGGTGAGGATGTGGAAAACTAGGAACTTTTCTACACTGCTGGTATGACTGAAAATTAGTGCAGCCACTATGAAGATCAGTATGGAGATTCCTCAGAAAATTGTGAATGGATCCACTATACAATCCAGCTATACTACTCCTGGGTATCTTTCCAAAGGGACTGCAATCAAAATATTATAGTAATATATGGATATACCTGTTTATAGCAGTACAATTCACAATAGTCAAGTTATGGAACAAGCCTAGGTGTCCATCAATGAATGAATTCCAAAATTATGGAATATGCATCCAATCAAATTCTGCTCATCAATAAAGAAGAACAAAATTATGTCATTTGCAGGGAATCGGATGGTCCTGGAGAACATTAGGTTAAGTGAGATCAACCAATCTCAGAAAGTGAAGGGAAATATGTTTTCTTTTGTCGGGGGCCCAGACTGGCCAGCTGGACCTCGCCTCTAGATGGCGCCTGGCAGAGTACCAGAAGCAGCTGCAGGTGAATATCATCTTAGGGCTGTGCCATATCAGAGCGCATGCACCAGTACGCAGGAGGTGTGGCCAGGCCAGGTGAGAGCTGTATGAGACACCTTGCGGCTTGAGGCCTGGCGCAGCTTAA